>JABXWE010013310.1:0-37535 GCA_014611495.1 Limonius californicus
TTGGCCCAACAAAATGTGAAAATGAACAAGTATTTAGTTGCAACTGATTTGTAATTTATTACGGTAAGTAAATTACAGGTTTTTCGTCAAGATTTCTTTCTTTCTGTTACAATTTTCATATTGTCAGATTCTAAAGCTTAATATAGACGGGACAATCCCTAGGCTACTGCAATTGACTTTTTAAAAAATCACTTTATATAAATATTTTATATAACAAAAAATACTGCAATAAACTTGTCACATTTATGAACAGATCTAACTTACATTAATACTAAATACTAAAAGACTTCTTCATATAAACTCTTCAAACAATATATAGGAATAAAAAGTTAGTTCAACAATTAATGATACATAATAAATTGATTCCTTATATTTCAGTGAACAAACATTACACCAATTTGCTGAAAACACTGGGTGGGCCATTTCTCATTGCCATTCTCATAGAAGGTGTACTAGCACTTTGTATAAATGTACTACGATTGTTTTTTAATATCTCCAGATCATTTAATCCATGTGCACCCAATATATTCAAAACCATCTTACCATCTTTGGGCATGTATAAAATGGTGTTTGTATACATCAAATGATACAGATTGTTCATGTTAGTCTACATAGAAATTATATAGAAAGTGTACAATATACAGTGTGTTGAAAAAAGTGTAAAATATTTCAAAGGCTCAATATAAGTCAAAACGTCTTCACAAAAATGGCCCTGGAAATGAGCCATTGGTGAAATATTTACAATTTTCTGTTGCTTATTAAATTACATTTATTTCATATTCATCACATTCACATGTACCATATCACATTATATATTATTTTACATATTTAAAAGCTACACACGTTTTTCTACATGAAATGTAGAAAATATTCTCTATGTAATTCCACAACCCCCAATGATAAGGCAGTATTTGATGTCTAGTGGGCATGATTTCGACGAGAAACAAATTGACTCCATAATTTTTTTGTTAAAACAGATTTAGAGTCCCACAATTTATATACAGTTTGATCCACAAAGTTGTTATAATAAATTTAAAATCTTGAACTAACTTGGACGGTCAAATATTGGATAATTTTAAATTACAAAATTCTAATGTTTCTAAATGTTCTGTTCTCATTGTAATTGAACTTACATGAATCATATTTTGCTTACATTTAAGAACATAAATTGGTTGTGCTGCGATGAAATTAAATTATCATCAAATTTAAGCTGGCCAAAAAGATCTATTATATGTACATATTATTTATAGGTATCTGGAGAAAATGTGCCCGCTACAATTAATTCGTTTGAGGAAGGTGGCTTCCGTAAACTCTTACTAGAAAATATTCAAAAGTCTCAATATAAAAAACCAACGCCCATACAAAAACATGCCATTCCTATTATAATGGCTGGACGGGACATAATGGCTTGTGCACAAACTGGATCGGGAAAAACGGTAAGCATGGAAAAATTAAAAAGTATCCTACAAGTTACAAACAATTATTTATTATTAGGCCGCATTCCTACTTCCGATTATTAACTCACTCATAGCAGACCCACAGGATTTGGTTGTTGATGGTGACCATTGTGAGCCACAAGCAATTATTGTATCTCCCACTCGAGAATTAGCCATACAAATTTATGAAGAGACCCGAAAGTTTTCTCATAATTCATGCATTAAGGTTGCAATAGCATATGGAGGAACTTCCGTCGGATATCAACGAAAGCATGTAATGAACGGTTGCCACATATTGGTAGCGACTCCAGGTCGAATGAACGATTTTGTTGGCCGTGGTCACATTACATTTTCTTCTACTCGCTTTGTTGTCTTGGACGAAGCAGATCGCATGCTGGACATGGGATTTTTACCCAATATGGAAGAAATGCTCGGCCATGCCAGTATGGTGCCAACCGTAAGTAGTCTTTTTCAAATTCCTCCTACACGTATCAGTTTGTCACACATGTGAAATATATGCAAGAATTTTGATTAGAGCTGGTTAAATTTTGGGCATTTTTTGCACGCAGCAATTGAAGAAGTTTGAGGTAACTTTTAGGTTATTACACAATTTTAAATTATCTATACAGTGTTGGTGAAATATCTAAGAGTTAAATTAAAGGTGATTTTTTATTAAAATATAAATATAGTATAAGCAAAAGGTAAATTCATCAGGGGTGCCTGAGTTTTAAAGTCATGTGTATTACAATAGCAAGCTTAGTTGCTAAAACGGAGACCATTTTCGTAATATTAACGTCATAACCTCATTTAAATAAGCACATGTTGATTGTTGATTTGAAAGAGCGAGATCTAGGACGCGGTTTTCCAAGCATCTAAGCACTTAGGCAACATTTGACTCATTGTACACCTTAACTAATAATTTTGATTATCTGGGGTAATTCCAACTCCAGTAGTGATTTTTAATGTGTTACACAGTGGCACGGGACCTACGGCTTTACTTCTTATCTGACAGAAGGCACGTCATTTCAGAATAACTCTTAAAGCACTATTATTTATTTTGGTGATGATATTGTGTTTGGAACTTCATATTTGACCTTGGTATTTGCTTTTACAACATCTACGATGACATTATTTATTTATTATATAAGCAGCAATATCTTAGATAAATCAACTGTGTCTTCCTTTCTTTTATTTTTCATGTGCATATTTTCTAATCGTAAACATCTGACAAGAAACTGAAACCTTCTTAGAGTGATGTAGCGGAAAATATTTCCATACCCCTTCCATCAATTGACCAAAATTCAAAAATTGAGGTTCGTTTTCATGATGTACACCAGCCAAATACAAGAGCCCTAAAACAGCTTCATATCACACAAAAGATGTTGGCCTGACAGCAGAACTCTTTTAATAAACATGTGATATACTTTGAATAAATATCTTGGTGTATTCCACGATTTTGTTCAAAGAACAATTGCTGAGCCTCTGCTGCACTAGAAGCATTTTTGCATTACCTAAAATTCCAGAGAGTTTGGTTACAATATCCTCCTACTTGGTCCAAACACTTCAGTGTTTCTGTCATTTTGTTCCATCTTTTCCAAGACAGTATAAATGATGTATTTAAACAACATTTGAAGTAGTGCACGCCAATTAATTTTTCATTATTACCATCAAATAGTTCCTGCTGTGTTTCAGATTCGTGATCGCTAACTTCACAATTAGCAAGATCAGCATCTAAATCATCTTCATGTATTTTTTCATCAGTATCATTTGGTACCTCCTCACATAACTTCTGTAAGCACTAAGTTTCATTTTCATATTGATCTTAACACATTATCAGTGAAAAAAAATTATCTTATCTGTACCAAGTAGTAAAAAAATACTTACCTGAAGGAACGTGTTGGGTCTGAAATGCTCAAATGATAAACAACTGCACAACTAATAATTTGTTATAATTTTAAAGAAGCAGACAGTCTTTGCTTGTCGTTCAGGTGCAAGAGCTCTTTGAGATGCTTGTTTGAGATTTGAAAATAATGTTAGACGTATGGCTCTAAACAGCTCCTTCCAGTAAAAGGAAAGCACCCACCCTCTGTATTTTCACAATTCACGGTTAAGATACCCCTAAATTTGTCTTCTTAAAGGGTGAACGCAAGACATTGATGTTTTCGGCCACATTCCCAGAAGAAATCCAGCGCTTGGCTGCTAAGTTTTTAGACAATTATGTCTTTGTTACCGTGGGCATTGTTGGTGGAGCATGCACCGATGTCACTCAGGTGATCCATCAGGTAGACAGAGTGAAGAAACGCAACAAATTGGTTGAAATTCTTCGAGAAGAGGGTATTCAATAATCATTTTGATGTTTTAACATTGTTTTTCTGATGAGATTATTTCAGGAACTGAAAGAACTTTAGTGTTTGTTGAAACCAAACGAAATGCCGACTTCTTAGCAACCTATTTGAGCGAAAATGATTTCCAAAGCACCAGTATTCATGGTGATCGCTTACAACGCGAGAGAGAAGAAGCCCTTCGCGATTTCAAACGAGGTCATCGCAACATTCTTGTTGCGACTGCTGTAGCCGCACGTGGCTTAGATATAAAGAACGTCAAACATGTAATTAATTACGATTTACCAAAGAGTATTGATGAGTATGTGCATAGGATTGGTCGTACAGGTCGCCTTGGTATGTTAGATATTATTGTATTTTTGATGGACACGCAGTTACAATTCCTTTTTTTTTAGGTAACAGTGGTAAAGCAACTAGTTTCTTTGATGAAACCCAAGATGGTCCTATAGCAGGAGATTTAGCGAGAATATTGAAGCAGGCTCAACAACCAGTCCCTGACTGGTTGGGTCATTGTGGTGGCGGTACATACAGTTCTAGTGCTTTCGGGGGGCACGATGTTCGAGGTGTAAGTGATTTTGATTATTTATTCCATAAGTTTATCTCTTTTAAAATTGACTCTACACACTACTAACATTTGCAATTACAACTGTACAACAAACGTACATTATGAACATTTATGTACCATAAGTTCTGCTGGCTTAAATAATGGTTTTCTCAAAAAACAATTTTTTGAAAATTTATCGTTGGTAAATTATGGAGCTGCCATGGTAGAGCAGTGAGTACATTTTACTGATTTAGGTTTCATACCATGTCATGAACATCGGAGTTTTTTTACTTACTGTAGTGTATGTACTTGCTGCAATTTAGAGCTTATGTGGCTGTGGGTCACTTATGCTTGTATCAATGGTGGCCGGTGAGGTTTCAACAAGGACAGGTAATGTGAAATTCTTAACATGTAAAAAGTTTATAAAATTCATTCTTGTAAATTCATTTCAAGCAACAATATAAGATGGTCATCGAATCATTAATTACTTAACAAAAAAAAACGCACAACCAAACACATTTAATTTTTAAAATGAAATTCTGCTCGTTGTTTTTTCATCGACATATATTTGTCCGTTTGTTCGGTCAAGCGATGTTTGCCGAATATAGAGAATCGTGGGGGTTGAATAGATGCCACCTTCACACCTAAAGATTTAATCGTGCAAGGCGATCTCGAACTTTGTGGCATAAACCGTGGAATGGTTGACAATTTAAACGTTGAAACATTAGCTATAGAAAACAAATTTTTGCAGAGTTAGTTCATATTATTTAAACACAGAAAAGGAAAGATTAATTTTAATATTTTGGTCAGGGAGGGAGCACACTCGTGCCCACTTATTCAAAAACCGCCACTGGCTTGTATTCTATTTAACATGCACAAGCATGAAGATTCCAATGTATACCCCATGAGAGACTGCGTGTGAGTAACTACCAGGGTGAACACAATAGGCTTTTTGGGCTGAAGTGTTGCGAAAATTAAGGGTAAGCACCCAGAGGAGAGAGGGAAAAAATTTGCACAAATTATATTATTAAATGGGAAGATCTATTCTACAATCTACTAAATAATAATTTTTATCTTTGATAGTTTTATTTAAAGTGGATGTTAAAGTTTTTTAAACCTGCGCATTCAATGAAGTTACATTATGAAGGCTTTGAGAAAAATCCAAAAAGAACATAATTGATGCTGTAAGCCATGAAATTAAAGCAATGTTGACGAAAATAGACACGTTACAGAAAAGTGCAACAAATATAATCAACCATTCTATCTGGCCATTAATGATTTCGATAAGGCTTTTGACATCATAAAAAAAATGAGCAATACTTAATGCATAGAAGAGATGCAGAATAGCCATCAGATACATAACCACCACCACTTTATTAAACTTACATAATTACAATATAATTACAGTAGCCGTTCGATTTTGTGAACTAATAAAAACCACCTGTGTTCATGAAATAGAGATTGTTTACAGAATAGAACGAGTACAAATAAAAGACTTTATTATCAAAATGTAAAAAAATACATGTACATATAAATAGTTATATACGATTCTTTTGTACTACTGCAAAATAATTGGTTAATTTCGTTTGAATCTTTTTTTCTTCCAGTATTTTCTTTGTTGCCTTTTCTCGTATCTTCATTAACAATAACAGGTCCTCATAGCCCAGAGAGTTTTGTTCTCCCCATAAAATTGCTTTATTTAATGCACCAACAGTTTCAGTGGTACTAACTTTATGTTCATATTGGACTTCTTCGTCGTCTTCTTCTTCTATTTCTTCAATCAATTCTTCCTCGTGGGATCATTGCTATTCCAGTTGGTGACATCTCCTACTGAATATGTGGAGGTTGGTTGCATTTCTTGCAATAATTCAATAGTTTTTTTAATTGCTTCTGCTTCGACAGTATTTTGGTATCTTGCTTTTAAAATGCTGAGTGGAAGATCATCTTCCGAATCTGAATCAGAATCATAGACCCTTAAAATATTATTCCAACATTTCTTGATTGTTTCTTTATCCATTTTGTTCCATGCAATGCAAAAATTAATCACAGCATCTTTAAGATTTAAATTTTTAATTGCTTCCGAAATATTTCCTTCTTTGGAAGATATAATGGACATTAACAAACTGTTTCTGTAAAATAATTTTGTTAATCGTATAACATTTTGGTCCATTGGTTGTATAAGAGAAGTCACATTTGGTGGCATGTATATAACCATGATTTTTCCATCGTCTGAAATTAAATTTTTCTTTGGAGGATGGCTGGGAGCATTATCTAAAAGCAGTAGAGCTTTTTGTTCTAATTTTTTTTCCCGAAGAAATTTTCTGACCTAAAATTATGCATAAAAAAACTAAAAACAAGTTTCAGATAAAAATCAAAACTTACTTGCGGGAAAAGAATAATGGAACCAATTTTCAAAAATCGATGATGTCATCCATGCATTCTTTGAGTTGCTGTATTCCACTGGCAAGGAAAAATTTTTGAAACACCTTGGTTGTTTAGCTCGACCGATGACCAGTGGTTTGACTTTATGTTCTCCTGTTGCATTGGTGCAGGCAAGAAAAGTAATCCGTGCTTTTTCTACTTTTCTACCAGGGGCATTTTATTCACCAGGCATCACAAACGTTTTTTCTGGAAGCAGCTTCCAAAATAATCCACTTTCGTCAACGTTGTAGAGCTGATCATTAGTTAATTTTAGATCTTTCATTTTCTGTTGAAGATGCGTTTTGAATGGATGTACATATTCATTAGTGGCAGATAACTTTTCACCCGATATTTTTAATAATCTAATTCCAAACCGTTTTTTAAATTTTTGTAACCATCCGTCACTAGCTTTTTAAATCTGAATTTTCTTTATAAATTCCATTAAGATTCTTCGCTTTTGCTTTTATCATATCACCTGATATCTTCACGTTATTTAATCTTTGGGCGCAAAACCAACGGTATAGCTTATTTTCCATTTTTTCCATTTTGCTGGTTTTTAAAGTCTTTCTGTGCATTAATCCCGAACTATGTATTGTTGTTTTTAAAATTTTATGTTTTTTATTCCTTATGGCACATACAGTTGACTTAGCGATTCCGTATTTTTTTGATACACTCGTAACACTCATGTCACTTTCTAAATTTTTTAATATTGCGCCTTTTTTAGCAAGAGATAAAAGGGTGCGCGCCATTGCAACAATAAGTAATTAATAATCACTATACTTCTTAACCTGGCCACAGTGCAAAATAAATTAAGTCAAAATGTTCTCGCTCGCAATCGTTTTTTATATGTGAGAAAGTACTAATAAGCAGTTTCAGTGTTTGTAATACAATATTTAAGCGATTCGGCACGTACTGCAGTTCGGCGAAGAGATACATTGGCTACATCGCTGCATGATTCATTATTTTTTGCGTATTGAACTACCGTTCACTAAATCGAATGTGTAGTTCTTCACTCTATAGAACCTACAATGTTAAAATTTTCTTGTTCACTCGAATGGATTGTTCATTTGAACGCATATTCACTGCATCGAGCGGCTACTGTATAATGAAAATTACATGAAAGCTTATAAATTAGGTTTGTGTAATCCTTTGCGAAAGAAATCAGCGAAACATGACCTTACATTTTTGATTTAAGAACTTTTTTGTTGAAAACACGTGAAACATGAAAATAAAAAAATCGAAAACAATAGAATTAATGGATTCAATGCGACATTAATACCATGTATGCCCTCCACTACTCCTAATTACCGCATTCATGCACCTTGGAATGCTGGAGATTAATAGATTTTCAATAATTTCCTGGGGAATATTCTCCCATTCCGCAACCCTTGGGGAGATATTACAACTTGCAAATCTCTCTGCTCGTCTCCAGACATGCTCACATCCATCAGGAAATATGAGGCTAACCCTCGTTTCATCTGAGAATAAAACTTTCTTCCAATCATTAACAGTCCAGTGTTGATGATTTCTGACAAAACGTAATCTTTGAATTTTGTTCTCTCTGGTGAGTAATGGTTTCTTTGCCGGTCTGCTGCTATTTAATCCAGCTTCATTTAAACGTTTTTTGACTGTTCGAGACAATATCAGAAAATTGCGAACAGCTACAAGTTCGTTTTTTAGCACAGTACTAGTGATTCTTCTGTTTCTTAGAACGGATTGCCTAAGAAAACGCTCATCCTTTCGATTGATATGTCATTTTTGCCCTTGCCCTGACCTTCGAATGTGAGATCCTGTGTCGTTAAATGTGTAACCATGCGATTTACGCTGGAATGATTTCTTCCTATCACATTAGCAACATAACGCATCGAGTATCCCTCATCCAGCAAAGTAGCTCTTACTGCCTTTGCTACTGATACATTTCTTGGGCGATTCATTTATCAAATTTAAAACGCTCATAACTGATACAATTGATAACAAAAAAAACTTGATGGCTAAAGATAACTTGTCTTAATAAGCAGTTTCCCAACAAATTTTAAATCAGCTTTTGGTAAAAGTGACTTTAACTGACGATTGTCATCTTAAAACAAAACATTTCTTGATAGCATTTGTTTGAAATGTGAGAGGAGGCCCAAAGGCTACTTGCAAGACAGTTGGTAAACTAAAAATTATAAATATCTCGGAATTTAAAAAAAAAATAATAGTGGTGCGTTAATTTTGTCCAGTTTATACATAAATTTCATTAAGGCCTTATATGAGAAATCTACAATAACCGTTCAGTTATTCGAACAAACAAACCAAATAGGGATAAACTGAGGCATAAGGTAGGGAGATACCATCTCTCCCAAATTATTTACCAATACCCTAGAAGATATATTCGAAACGTTGGAATGGACCAATACAGAAATTAACATCAAACCCCAGCAACCTGCGATTCGCCGACGACACCGTCCTATTATCCAATAATATGAAAGATCTAAGCAGAATTATATCAGAAGTACAAATCTCAGCCCGGACTGTTGGTCTCAAAGTAAATGTATCAAAAATTATGTCAAATGTGGTATATGTCGTACCAATCCAATATCATACAGACAACATGATAGAAGTCGTTGGTGAATACATGTATTTAGGGCGAACAATATCATTAACAAAAGTCTGCCAAACAATAGAAGTGAAAAGAAAGATCAAATTGAGATGGGCTGCTTATGGAAAGATTAGATACATATTAAAATCAGACTTCCCTCAACATCTGAAAACGAACATTTACAATCAATGCATCCTTCCACCTCAACACTGGCAATTGATGGTACAAGAGGAACCGCCTGTATATGTATGTATGCATGCATCCTTCCAACTCACTCTCGCCAACTCTCACCTATGCATCAGAATCCTGGAGTCTAACAAAGGAAAATGAGGAGATCAATGCTAAGCATCAGACTAGAAGGCAGAAGGTTAAATGACTGAATAACAAATAAAACAAGAGCAATAGACGTTGCAGAACACATTGCAACACTGAAGCGGCAGTGAGCAGGTCATATTGGGAGAACAGCTGATAATAGATGGACTAGAAAGGTAAGTGAATGGAGGCTGAGAATGGGAAGGAGAGACCGCAGTAGACCCAAAACTCGATGGAAAGATGATATTCAAAAATTAGTTGGAATTCAATGAGTGGAGAGGCGTACGTCCAGATATGGAATACTTAAACGCTGGTTATGATGATGATGAAACAAAACGTCAAATCTACCAATTATTTGATTACAAGCAGATGTTTGTTGTGATGTTTATCAGTTCTTATAACTATTTTATAAGCTCACAGTAATTTTCTGTTTTTAGGAAAATGGTGCATTAAAATTTTAGCTAAAATAACTGGTACACAACAGTAAAAATTACATTGAGTTCTTCTTCTCACACGATCATGTCAATTCATCCCAATTGCACTCGTTCCTTAAATTTACATAACATAGTAATTGTATAGCTGGCACATCCCAAAAGAGAAGTATAATGTGTGTGCTACATTAATTAGAAAGAAAATTAACACAAAAAAATATATTTAAATTTATTTCTCCTGAAAACGACTTTTCCAACAAAACACAGGTGTAAATGTTACTGACAACCACCTTTATTTGAAAGACCCATATGATGGCCCTGCTGGTGCTTATGCTATTTTTCAAAGCGCTAGGAAAATCTGTTCAGCAACACCGTGCATGTTGGTAAATGTACATAACTGAAATCATTTTTAATGCAACACCAAAACAATAGGCGATTCAAGCTAAGCAATACGCCCTCTGGCGGAATTGTGATGAACTCCTGAAACACAGCGCTAGTGACAATTCCAATATAATCATTTGGTTTTAATAAATTATTGTAAGCTGCATTCGTGTATTATAAAATATATTTAAGCAACTAAAACGTCAATACTTGAAGAATCGAGTTTCCCCCAAAGAAGGAAAGCAATGACAAAACGTTTTGCGTGTTTAATTGCGATTCTAAAAGCAAAAGGTGCCTTAACCTAGCTTTTCATTATTTTCCAAAAGCAGGAGCGAGAAATGTTGCAGTAGTGAACATATTTGGCCTAACTGAAATAATTGACCTCAGGATCTTTTAACCATTCGGGATAGAATCATTCAGACTTTCATTAAGTTGAAAAATAACTCGTCGTATGTTGTTTTAAGCCTATTGTTTGGTGGTTCATCTTCACAAACGTGTAAACCCATATTTTATACTACGTTGAATGTTCTGTACGTAGTACTTAGTCGTACAATTTATTTTCCTAGTCGTGATGAAATTTTAGCAAATCTACCTACATGTTTCAGTATGTTTAAAAATGTTAGAGTCGTTATTGATTGTACAGAATTTTTTTTACAATGTTCTAATTGTCTGTGTTGTCGAATTGGAACTTACTCGCATTATAAATAATATAATATAAATAATAATTATAAATAAATTATTGTCACTCATAATTACGGCCAAAATCGAACAAGAACAAAAAATACACAAATTCACTAAATCACTACGCCGCGCAACGATTTATTTACAACCTGCTGGCGAGTGAGACTATGTTTTACCTAAAACAGCTGATTGTGTGCGCGCGGGAAAAGTTAATTTGAATCGCCTATAGGTTCATTGTTGTTAACCTTGAGAATCCAGCTGGCCAATTGGTAGTTCTTGAAGTCTGCTATGTAATATTTTTAGGTTATTACTAAGTAATATGGGAAAACACACTTACTGAGCGTCAATTGGACCAATGTAGTCTTACCATTTCTTGTTTGCTTCATTTGCAGCAAAATAACATTTCACAGCCTACTATGAGAAAATAATTTTTATAGAAAAGTATGTTATTTGTGAAAATAAACCCATCGAATGTAATATCAAAAGGAAGCGCAAAAGGAGTTCCTTCAAAGAATAAGTTCTCCACCATTTTAACAAGTTTGGCGAAATAGCTCGGTTATGATTCACTTTTAAAAGCATCTGGCATTTATTTTATTTTTTTTTTATTTTATTTATTTTATCATTTCTTAGCCAATGATTAGCAAAGTGGCAAGAAATATCTGCTCTAAATAAACTATGTTGTAGACTAGCATGCAGAATGATGTATGCTATTTTGTAGCATTCATGTAAAACAAAAGAAAATCGGCTATGTTTATAAATAATAGAGGTATAACCTGTTAAGTGATTTACAAACACCCTGTGTATTTTTGACAAGCACAGTGTCTGTACATTTTTTTAAATCCTTCTGGTACTGGTTAGATGGTGGGTAGCTGTATGAAAGTTGTAAACCTTCCATCATCATACTAACTATTACAGTGGAACCTGGCATAACGAGCAAAATAAATTGTAAAAAAAAACTCGCTTAACGAGCTACGTTTCGCATAACGAGTGACGTGGATAGGGGAATCCCCGAATTGTGCGTTTTTTTTCGTTTTTTTAAAATCGTATTTTACATTAATTAAATGGTAAAAATTGTTTCGCTTAACGAGTGTTTCGCATTACGAGTAAGACTCCGGAACGAATTATGCTCGTTATGCGAGGTTCCACTGTATTAAAAAAATTAGCGTCCCTTTTTGGTTGAATGATAAATGGTTTTTTTTAGTAGAAAAATACAATTTAATTTATTTAAAGGGTAATAAAATGTTGGTTAGATTAAAATTTCTGGCAAACAAATGTAAGTAATGATGGGAAAGTTACGGATGTGGAAAAAATCCATATAATGGAGTTTACCTCGTAAATTCATAAAATATTTGGTAACTTCCCAGAACTTCCAGGGTTAAATATATTTTTTTTCAAGTATACAGTTTGACCAATATAGCTAAATCGTAACTGCGAATTGCCCACAAGTGAAGTAACCCAAGTGGGGGCGGAGCGCATTCTAACCTTGAACTGCTCACTTGCAATATCGGCACAGTCCGGGAAATAGTAGTAGTAGCCTGTAAGTTCTAACCATTGCTTTTTACCTTCAGCTATCTCACTTTGGCTTGTTTTGTTTTGCTTCCAACTTTACGCGTTTTGCGACTTCAGCTGAGTTGGTCGATCTGTACATAAACATAACCTATAATTTACGTAAAATTTTTGATTAAATGCTTGATACAACTAATATTTACATCAGCAGAATAATTATTCTATACGTTTTGTACTGTATATTATAAATATAAAAAAAATCGTGTTTTTCGTTTGCTAGAAAATGGAAGTGTGTGATAGAGTTATTACAGAATTTATCAAGTTGCGAGACAATTTCTGAATACGTATGGATGTTATACAAAATTTATCTTTTTATTTCTGTTTAGGATACCTTCGATCAGCAACAAGCCGTTGAAGTTCAAGATGAAGAATGGTAAAGAAAATTTTTTACGGTCTTTTTTAGAAGGTTTTTGCAGTCCTGCACTTTTTGTTTATTTCCCATTTTTATAATGCTTTGAATTTTATTTCATATTATAATGAGACTGAGCCTTATACTTTGAAGATGAGGTGTGTCTAGTAAGTCCTAGTTATTATTACTTAATACTTCGTAATTAAAAAGTTTCTCATTTACCTACTGGAATGACAACATAATACTTTCAGAGCAAGAATGTTGCAAACTCTATGCAAATAATTGTTACACTCAGATCAACCTGTGATTTCTTGTTAGTATTGCTAATATACCACTTGATACTATTTTGTTTTTCCATCATGAAGAGAGGGTAGTGTTAATTTTAAGAGATGTTGATCTGTTGCGAATGTTTTTTGTTTTGCATTTAGTTTATATTAATTTTGAATAAGGTATCTTTGTTGAATACTATCTGTGATGTAAAGTTTCCCAGTGTGGTTCTTTATAGGATAGTAGGTTAAAACTAGTTATTAAGTATTTTCAATATGATGTTTTCATACAATAAATGTATTATTTTTCTTTTTTGTTTTCTTATTTTTAAGAGTTCAAAAATTATGTTGAACAGTGTTCATTATTGACATTCAACAAAGAAGGAAAATTTAATTGCAATACAATATTAGATTAAACTTCAAGAATCAAAAAATTACTCTACTTCAACTAAATGTAGCATTAACAAATAAATTTATAAATAAATTGACCTAAATTTTAGTAAACTTTCAGAATCGTCTTCTACCATTAGCCATAATTATACACCAGTAAGTTTTCAATTATGTATATGTTAATAAGTTCCTGTATTACCATAAACATTTGTAGAAAAATTTTTTTATGTTTTTCGTGGGTTGTGCCCCATTCAAACATTTTAAAAATTTTGTAAAAATGTCAGCGTGGAAACAAACAAATGAAAAGTGAGATTAGGCGTGGGCTGTATTTTCACTATAATGGAAAACAACTATGAAACACGAATAGTTAGTAGGATTTACAATAAGTATTTTAGGCTAGTTTGACATAACATTCCGTGTTATGTCAAACTAGCCTACAAAATTCTGCAAAACTTGTATGACACAAACGGAAATTTTGTAAGAATTTCTGTCTTTGAGCATGCACAAATAGGTCAATATACGGCGGCATCTATGAGAAAACTATCAAAATAATCACGATTCTTATTAAATCGTTGGCAGATTGTATTATTTTTGTTTTTAAGTACGTTTTTTGTTTATAAGTGATATTAAGTGTGAGCAGTGTTAGCATCAGCGCAGAGACTTAAACATGTAGAGAAACATTTACTTCTCTGCCCTCTATGATCATTGATGAACACAAAAACTTGCTCGTTTGCGCATCAATACGATGCTGATTATGACAAAATTCTATAGATTTTAGAGCATGAATCTACAGAATTTTGTACACGGATTCCTGTATGATGTCACAAAATTTTGTAAAAACACTTACAAATTTCTGTCTTGTGTCATGCTAGCCTTGGGCTTCCACATAATTTCAAAGGCAAACCATACAAATTTGCTATAAACTCTTTCAACAGTGAGGTTTACGCGGGCATTCATAATTGCAGTTAGTGGGACACTAACGGTTTTGTTTAATAAAACTTTAGAAAAGGATCTATTTTGTACGACTATTTTACCTGACCTCAAAATACAGATAATTCTAATATTTTGGCGGTACTACTATTTTTATAAAATGCATGCTGTCCCACTATAAAAATCGTTTGTACCAAATCTATATAAAAATATTTGCTGTGCGACGGGCTTTAGATTAGTACAAATGGGAGAAGACTTAAACCTTATTAATACTCATAAACAGCAACTCAACACAATTTCAAAATTCTTGCATTATCTGAAAACGCCAAATAAATAAAATGAACACATTACACGATGTTTTCAAATTTAATATGGTTAATTATTTCGGTCTGCCATTCTTGAATACACTAAAATGGGTATGTAGATATAGAAATATAATTGGTTGTACACATAAAACCAATTTTGAAGCAGAAAAACACCAGTATTAGATTAAAATTTGGAAAAAATGTATAGATTATCAATAATAGACGTTCTAAAGAAGTGAAGGTGATAGTGTTTTAGTGGCGTCAGTATTAAGGTAGGTATTCGTGTGTGGCTAAGAAAACATGTCAAGTGAACTTGTTCGTAGCGCTTGCCGCGTAGTTACACGAATCTTGATCAAAAACACTGGTTGTGATGTAGAAAAGAAAAGCAATCATAAACAAAAAGGCCGATTATGGGTGAAAAGATGGATTGCTCGCAAGCAATGCCATTCTCCAGTATCTGCTAGCATGAAGGAAGGGCGAAGAGCAGGAGGAAAGCATGAAGAAAGACAAAAGAATGGGGTGGATCGGAAAAGGAGAGAAGAAGAATAGAGAGAAAGGGGGGAGAAGGAAATGGGGAAAAAGAAGAAGAATGGGGAAAAAACTACCAGGAAATAAAAAGAAATAAGAAAGTGGTAAAAGAGGGGAAAGACGAACGTTAGAATGAGAGTCAGGAAAGGTAGAGAAAAGCGAACAATTGAAATGGGGGGGGGGAGAAAGGGGGTAATAAGAGCATGAAAGAAATGAGAAAAGAAAGGAAAGGGGGAACAGTGGAAAAGTCTGTTGAAGGGAGAATGATTATGATGGGAGAAAGGCGTTCGCCGCAATAGTATTTTATAAGGGCCAGTGCCGATAGGTACAAATAGTTCATAAACTTTTCTGCATTTGAGGAGAGCAGGCGACTTAAAGTTGTGGGTGGTCTAACGACACAGCCATCGAACTAATTATCAAAAAAAAAAACGTTTTCGGACCGGAAACGGCTGCGCCAGCAGCGGGATATCCGGATGCGGCGGGCTGGGCACACAAGCCGCTACCGTCCATCGGCCGCCGAATTTTAAGCATCACCGTCTTTCATCCCCGGCGTCTCGACGTTTGTCACTCATGACCGAAATTCTAGAGCTAAGATAACTACTGAATCGTGTAAATCGCAAGTGACTACGTCAATCGGCGACTCGTCCCCAAAGATGGACAATTTCGACACTTTTTCGGCAGGCCCGGGACGGAACAAAGTATTTACCCCGACCTATTTTTCGTGCCAGAAATCATTAGCAACGAGAATTATTTATCCGGCAAATGAAATTCGTCTCGATCGGTTCAGTTATGGCCCAGTTATTAGCTGTCCCAGTCAACGAGTGTGTTCACTTGTTTCCACGGCCACCGTTTGAAAACAGATGTGCTTTCCTCAGGTCGTGACTGAAAAACAGGAGTTTCAGCCGATTTGGGTAATAAATGGATTTCGCCAAAAAACAATTTTTTCCGAATAATATGCAGAAAAGTGATCGAACAAGTCTCAATTTAGAAAAATTAACTCCGTAATGAAGCATTTTCAGACTCATGTTTATATGAACTGTTTTTCTTGTTTTGGAGTAGAATACTAGCTTCCAAAGTTAGATCATGCATTTTATTTATACCCTGTATTTTAAATTCAGCTAATCCCAGTTAACTCTGTGTAGATGTTCCTTGTTTAGGACGTTTCACGTCTGTCCTTTCAAATGTGCAATTATCAGTTTTAGTTTTGTTAAGAGGGCGGCCTCAAACGTACAGAACCGCTACCTGTATCATCATCATTCATCATTCAGCCGTGCAATAGGGTACTTGCACAATTTTCAAATTTGTTTCTAACGGGTTTAAAACTGTGTATTTTGCTATTATTTAAAATATTTTTGCTAAATAATTGTTATTACTATCGTTATCAGCGAAATAAGTTTAAATAATTATTCAGGCCTTTGAAACGCATCTGAGCATGCGCGACAAGCGTGACGTCACTTAGTAGATTGGCAAAAGTGGCGCGGTTTGTATACGGATTTTCGCTTGCTTTGCATTGGTGGTTCTGTGAGTTCATCTTCGTTAGTTCGTTTCGTTTTCCATCACTACGGGTTTCGCTTTTGCTGCTTGTTCAGGTTTATTAGAAAAAAAACAGTCTTTTTCAAGACTACTTTTCTCTATTTACTTTAATATACTATTCTCCTCCAAGTTCTTCTTCTATTTCTTTATTCTTTTTCAGTCTTTTCTCTCCCTCTCTTGTTATGTTATGTTCTATGATTTTTAGGTCTTCTGCTTTTTTGTTTATTGCTATTGTTTCCATCGCATAGATTATGATGGGTCGTATCAGGGTATTGTACATTTTTATTTTTGTTGTTTTGCTTAATGCTTTGCTTTTTAGTAGTGTTTTATTCCTGCCGTATGCCTAATTTCTTTTCAGCAATGTCTCTTTCACTTTATTCTCCCCCGTTTGTCTCATCGTGACTCCCAGGTAGTAATTGAAATTGTTGACTCTCTCGAACCTGTGTTCTTGTGTTTTTAGACAATTTTGTGTTTGCTCATATTCTTTCCCAAACTTCATGTATTTTGTTTCTACTTTATTTATTACCATTCCAGATTTTTTTGCTTCTTTGTCTGGTCGGTCTACGACTCTTACAATATCTTCTTTCGTATTCCCTAAGACTGCTATGTCGTCTGCGTACGCTATTATTAGTATTTGGTCGGTCATGATGTTTTTCCAATCGAGTTTTTCAATCGTTGTAGTTCCTTGGAATCTCACTTGCGTTCTTGTAGTTATTAGTGTCATTTCTAATAAAGCTTATAATTTTTCAGGTATTCCTAAATGTTCCAGTTCTCTTATTAGTTCTTTTCTGTTCACTGAATCGAAGGCCATTTTACTACTATAGTCGCCGCCACGAGTGTTGAAGCTTACCCGCCTAGCGCTTTACTTAAGAAAACAACTGCAAACTCTATACCCATCGCACTCATTCAAGTACCCATCGGGGCCAATTTTCTCCACGTTGTGCGTCTGAAAAGATTATAAAAGTAAATCCGCCGTCGGGTCCCGCTACTCTTGTCGCACAGCGTGCAACAGACGGAGCTAGAAGATCTTCAAGACTTACCCTCAGCGGTTTAAAAATTTTTTGCACTTTTCATCGTAACTACAACAAATGCAGTCACTGGAAAGAGAAAAAGGAGTTAAAAAGAATTTTGAGATTTTAAAATATTGCATACTTGTTTATTTGCAAATATTAAATGAAATGTTTACATTATGCAAGAAAAACAAACGATCTACTTCAACAAAATTTACCATTTTGTTCCTAATACCGTCACTAACAACAATATATTTTGTTGGAAGCAAATATTTTGTATTATCAAATATACTATCTATATCAAGATTATCTTTATTTAATAACAGCAACCTCGACACTGTAAGGTAAAAGAGGGCACCGATGAAGTAAGTAAGTAATAACAGCAAAGTTTCTTTATTGCAAATCCTCAGCAGTATTGTTTCTAACAATAATTTTATCTCTGAATACATAAGATGGATCAATCGTTCGGGTTTCTGAAAAGTTCCAGTAAATATGCAAAATAATTTTGCTGAAGAAATGACAAAACATAATTTCTAGTTTGATAAACGATTTTTTTAATTGGAAGAAATCGTTTTGTAGGTGTTAGTTTTGGACGTGCTTTGACAGTTTTTTGGTATATATGTAAGAAAATAATTGGCGACGACAGGCCACTGCTCTAAAAGCCTTTCGGCAGCGGGTTGAATAGTGAGCCATCGAGAACTAACATGTTTAATGAAATGGTTTTGTGGAACCTTTTCGGATATCTGTATTTTCTCATAATCAGCCCATCTTGAACGTTTGTCTTTAAAAAAATATTTTATTGAAACCAAAAGTTCAGAACAACTCATTCCAAATTCATCCAAACCATTAAGAAAAGAATTATGACACAAATGTGAATATTACAACTACCTACTTATGTCTAAAATACCATTATTTCGTAAATTCTTAACTTCACTATCCATCAACTTAAAAACTGCCTTATTCACATTGGGGCCATCACTATCTAACATTACCAGTTTATTTTTTGATAATCCAGCATTATTTATTGCACTGTTAATTTTTTCAAATATATCCTTAGCTTTTGCATGTTGTAAGTAAGTGGTGTGTACTGTGTAACTATCCGATTAACTGACTTTGACCAAAACCTTATCTGCATTTGTAACTCCTTTCGTCCACTTTTATTTGTTGTTTCATCATATAAAATACTGTAGTAAGCACCTACGAAGAATATAAGTGTTATTACTGTTAGGAACCTACCACTTTATCTCGCCATATTACTTTCTAGTTTCTGTTTAGTTACAACCAAATAATTAATTCTGTATTTTATAATGAACTGTTTAAATGTTATATTAATTCAGTTTTAATTATATATTTTGGCCATTTTAGAAAATAATTAAATTAAATTTAATTTCGGAAAAAATGAAACATTAAATTTACTTTGTACATAATACTTTGGCTTTCACTTACACCCTGTATATCATCCACAAGCATTTGCTTGAAGTAGGGAACGAGAACTTCAGTTATTAAATATTTGAGCTTTTTGGGTGAAATACTTATATGTTCTATATCATTGCAGGTTCGAAACATTCAAGAAAAGGAGTGGTTATGCAAAACCGTTCTCATTGTCCAAATCAATTCTGCATTTAAAGCGGCTTTGTTTTGTACTTTGCAGTGTCAATAAAAAATTGTTATTATCGTTGAATATTATTTTTATATTACTCTGGGTTTTGCCTAATTTTTGCTCCTTGGTTTCTTTGTGTTTGCTGCCTTTTGCATGTTCTAAAATTGCCCCAAAACCTTTATTTACACAAATCTTTTTTTTCGCAAGCATAAATTCATTTGATCACCACTGCAGTCTTGCTGTTGAAGCCACACATTAAACTGCACTTTCCCATGTTAACTACGATAAGACAGCTTTGAATTTCAATTCACTGCCACACTGATAGAAAGAAAGAAAAAAGCATGTAGAAAAAATAAGTTGAGTTTGCGCAAGTAAATACCAGTCTGTCAGAAACTTGCGGTTCGACTGAACTGACCGATCTGCACCTTTGGAACAAAAATGTTTATGTTTTGACTATAGATTGGCGAAGGTCCCATGGGATAACGTGTTTGCCGAATGGTATTTGAATCTAATAAAAATTATGTACTTTTACGTACCGTAACTGTAAAATATGCAGAAATATGTTTCTCTACTTAAAAATATGTACCAGTAGATAAAATAGGTACCATTTCCGAGCCCTGCTACTGGCAACTATGAACTAAACGCTCTTGCACGCGTAATAAATTCATATTATTCCTAATACGAGTTTCAGCATCTCGAATCCTCTGCAATAATTGATGACGATCATTTATTTCCACGGCATAAACAAGTTGCTTGAAGTGATCCCATAAATAAAAATTGTAGGGATTTCAGTCGGGTTATCTAGCTGTACTGAATATGGAATGTGCCGGTTGACGTCTATTGGTCAATCTGCTTCGATATTCTCTCGCTGCATTACGAGCGTTTCCATTAAAAAATCCATAGATAAAAACAATGTCTGCATATTCCTCGTATAAAATGGATGATTCATTGAAAAGTACAACTTTTAACAAACTGCGACTAAAACTTTAGATATAAACTATTTTTGCGGCTGATTATTTTTTACTAACTTTTGTTATGCTAAACCATGGCTACTATAATTTTTCCACTTAATTTAGTGTTTAAAGAGATAATTTTAAAAGCCCTATAGCTTCTTAACAAAGAAACATAGAACCTACACTCATCAGAACATTTCTTCATGAAATTACATCTAGTTTTCCTTGCCAAAGTTTGTAAAGAGGCTAATGAATCACCCTGTCTATATTTGACAATCCCAACGTGCCAAAATTTAAATACACAATTTCTTACATTTTACTGTGTCACAACCATTATCTAAATTTATTTTAAACGCTGCTAACAGAAAGAATCGTCAGAAATTAAAAAGTCTTATTATTTATTTAAAATAAATAGTTCAATTACAGTTCTTAGTATTCGATTTGATTTCATAGGTTTATATCCACTTCATACTTTGATAAATGTCACATCAAGTATGAATTTATTGAAGCATCATTTACATCTTCATTATTTTTTACATTAGTACTCCTGATGTACTGGGTGAATTTGTTGTAAATACAGGGAATGCTCCTTGGGTCCATTGAATTAGATTATGTTCTTGCATCTGCGATGCTTGAAAATGATCTTTTAGTAACATTTGCGAAAAATTAAGATGCCTTTGAAATGCCTCATTTTCTCTATTTGGATCTCCACATAATCTGTACAGATCTGCAATATTAACATTAGAATTTAAATAGCATTTGTTAAACGACAAACCTTTTAAAATTGCTGAAGCCCATAACTGTACGTGAACATCAGGGATTTTACTAGCAAGCTGCATTGCAGGAGTAACCATATTCATGCTTTCTCTGCTATTTCCCAGTGATAAAAATATATGTCCTAGAAGCACTAAGGAGCATGAAGTAAGGCGATTTAAGTCTTCTGCATTAGCCATCTTCAATGTTTCTCTAAGATACCTCCTAAAATGTGTCAGTTTTAAAATTCTAAAGTGTTAAATATTAATATAAATCACAGTTGGAAATTGAGAAGCTCCTTTTTCGCTAAATCAATGTGACTAAAACCACTGAGAATATAGTTTGGTACAAAAATTTTAGAAAATATCACATAAAATGTTAACTGCAATAATAAATAAGCATATAACTTAATAAAGATGCAAAGTGTTATTGTTACAAACAGCACTATGTTTAGAAAATTTTGAGAAGTAGTAATCATGAGTATTATCGGCAAAAAAACCACAGAAGCCCTAGTAATAAAATTTAATCCTTAACATCCTACACCGAATTGAAATTATTCAGAAACAAAAATAGCAGATAAATAATGATGTTAGGAGACTTTAATGTAAGAACTGGAAGGGAATCAAATGATAATATACTGTAGTTAGACAATCTGATGAATAAACTAGTACTGTTAAGGGACATCTAATAATAGAAATTTGTGAAAATAATTTCTTGAAAATCACAAATGGATTCCATAAACATAAAAATATAAATCTGGACTCAGAATATAAAACGGTTACATTTGCAGATTACATAATAATAAAACAAATGTCGTGAGTGGACATTACCCACAGAAGAGTATATAAAGGAGCAAAGTGTGTAACAGATCACTAATAGGAAAAATTCTGTTTTAAGTAAACCCTCCAACTGACAGAGTAAAATACAGATACAATTACAAATTCAACTAAATTCATTAACAATAACTCGATGGGAGAAATATTACATAAACTTCTTTTGACAGAAATAAATACAAGATACATATTGAAGACTAACCGGTACACCTACAAGTCGAAACTGCAACAAACACTAAAAATAGCATAGAAATTAGACGATGGGTATACCTATACAACAGATATACAGAGGTTGGTGACAATGGTGGCAAATTCTTCTCTATTCTGTACTGTTGTGAATGTTTACATACGTATAAATGATGAATGGAAAACTGAATTTAATTCACCAACATAAAAAAGAAATAAATTACACCGGAACAACTAGTCCCTTCTATGGATGAATAGTACACAAAGAAGTGGAAGAACAAACTGGAACAAGACAATTTTCACATGCACAGTATCTCCTGAATTAAACAATTTATTGTAAATAAATCCTTCACAGCAATAAAAACATATGACAATATTCTAGTCAATTAACCATGGAATATATTATGAGAATCTGCACTCAATGAAACGATAATACAATCAGTTCAAGAATTATACCGTGAATCTATCTCAAATAAAAAGTTGCAAATGAAATTGCAAAAGAATGTGAGGTGACTAAAAGCTTAAGAATGCCAAGTTAATAATGCTAGCTATAGTCATCATCATCATCATCTGACATGCTAGCTACAGTCAAGAAAAATACAAAACATAGAGAAGGTAAGTAAAACAGACCTGAAGAGTTAAAAAGAGATTATACATATATAGTGTGGTTTTCCCAGACATAGAACAGTTATAAATCAAATCTATTCATTCTGCCAAATAAAAAAAAAAACTGCAGAATCAAATGTGATAATAACATACTCTCAAATGCATACCAACTGTTAGCTTATACCGATGATGCAACAATTGTGACCAGAACTCAAGAAGAATTGAAGACACTAGTGAAAAATAGGAGCGGCGAAATATAGTCTACTAATAAAAAAAAACTAATCTACACAATTAATAAAAGGAAAAACTAATAGGCAAAGAGGGAAGCAGCTAAAAGTCAAGAGCGATGGGGGAGACTTGTTCAAACAAGTGAATTCAGTAACATATCTTGGAGTAGAAATAATAGACAGAAGACCTAGAAAATGAAATAGAAAGAAGAATAATTAGTGGAATAAAAAGTACGGGCGCCTTAAGCAATTTGCTAATGATAAAAAATATCTTACTTAAAAGAAAAGAGAAAATGTATAAAACATAATTATTAGACTGGCGGTTTTTTTAAGTAAAACATGAACATTACAACGAAACAATTTAATCTTTTGAGAGCAGGATACTAAGGTATATCTATAGCGGGGTTGAAAAGGAAGGAATCTAGCGAAGAAGGACCTATGAAGAAGGCTACGAAAAGCACAAAACTCATGATATCAAATGTAATTACATAGAATCGTTTAAGATGGTTAGACCATACTGAATGGGTGAAACAAGATATCCGACAATTACTATATAAGGAGGCAGAAAAATCTTATAGAAAAGGAAGATAGTGGCTGGAATGCGACAAAGAAGACCTAACAAAGCTGTAGGTGAATAACTGGCAAACAGTAGCCAACCATAGAAAACAGTGAAAGGCTATCTATAAAAAAGCCCTGGGCCTTAAAGGTCTGATTATTATAAGGGCGTAAGACAGGGTTGGTGTCTTTCCCTATGCACTATTGCTTTAAACTTGTGAAAAAGAAACTACAAAGGAATGGAGTAGAACTAATTAACACAAACTTATACACATTTCAGTTTGCCAATGACCAAGATATATTAACACAAGACAAAAACAACTTGCACATGGCACAAAAAATTAGAGAAGAGTAGAAGTCGTATGTAAAATTGGAACTGACCATTCTTGTGTACTGGTGTAGATATTGAAAACCTATGGTCAGTAAATTACGAAAGATTTGACAAGCAGAAAAAAAAGTAGCTGTGAGGACGGCTTTGAGGCTGCGCCATAAGAGTCTGTGGCACACAGCAAGCAGGGGAGGCAGACATACCCGCATCCTGGATGAGGCAGTCGTCAAGACCCCTGTTTTAGATGCAATGGTGGACTACCTCCCTCCACAATATGCCTTCAATAGACATCTCAGTGTTTATGCCAATGCTGAGCCAACCCAGCATATGGACATATTCATCTTTACCGACAGATCTAAAACAAGGCATGGAACGGGTGCCGGAGTCTTATCCAATGACCTAAACCTACGCCACAGTATACCACTAGGCACAATTGCTACTATCTTCCAAGGGAAGTAGTCGGTATAATGCATGGTGCAAATGCCATTCTTGAACGACAGATCAAGAACCAACGTATTGGTATCTACAGTGACAGCATAGTCGCATTACTAGCCCTGGGTAGTTGCAAAATTACATCAGGAGTAGTACTGCAGTGCTGTGAAGCTCTCGGCGATATCTCAAAAGATAATGTCATTTCTCTTATATGGGTGAAAGGACATGACGGAAACTACGGCAATGAGGAGGCTGATGAGATTACGAGACTGGCCTCTGAACAACCTCTCTGGTGACCAGAACCCGTTATTCCTATATTCCTGAGGACATAAACTTTATGCTATACCAAGAAACCCTAAAAAACTTTACGCGACAGTGGGTTAACACTGAAAGTTGCCGCCATGCAAGGGCTGCTATTACTGCACCCTCACCAAAGACAGCCTAATTTTGTGTGCAACTGTCCCGAAAGAACCTGAAACTAGTTGTAGGTATCTTATCTGGAATGGCGGGCAGCCCAAACTGTCAAGGATGCAAAGGGGATAACGAGAAGGCAGAACACGTCCTGTGTCACTGCCCAGCTCTCGCAACAATCAGAGGGTCCATGTTGGGAGACTTTTGGCCTGATAGGGCCGAAATCAGCAACACCCCAGTTGCGGATGTCCTCAAGTACATCCAAAGGATTGGATGGCTTGGGTAATGCCCAAACTGGGGAGCTGCTGGGGAGGCAGCTCAATGGGCCCACCTATGTGACCTAAGTGCACGTGAGGTAACTCACCCTTCCAAAAATCTACAATGAACAATGACATGCAGAAAAAAGATGACACTGAAATGGGGCATCATGTAAGTAGAAGATGGAAAGAAAACAAAGTCTTACCGTCATAATCTAGATATAAGACATTAAACAGCAAAAAAATGTTATAGGCCACTGCACACATTATCTTCAATAATTTATCAAAATTAGAAAAACAGTTGAACATCAACTATATTAGATATCAAAAATATATTCAAAATTTAAGTGGAAAGAACCCAGTATTATTAGAGATTTTAATATTGCATGAAATTCTCTCTTCAAAATTATAATGGTGTGTCTTAGTATTTCGGTAAATTACAGCTTTACAAGAAAAAGTAAGCCGGGAAAACAATGAAAATCGTTTGTCAGCTTTTAGGTGTACAATAATCCTTAAAATGAGCATATCCGATCATTAAGAGTTTCTAGAAACCAAAATATAAGAAATAAGACGACAAATCGATGTAAATTAAGACATAGTTACAGAAATACAATGAAGACAACTGGTATGGTATGGGTATATCGAATATATGCACGAGAGCTCGTTACCGAAGAAAATTATGCAATGACAATAAATATTTAAGAGTAGTTAAGTTGTGTTATTGTTTGACTTACTGGAATCATGGATAAAAAGGATAAAATGGGTTTACCCCAGTGGCAATATTACAAAGTATATTTTCAGCTACGGTTAAGTTTCAATTCAATTTGTGTGAAATGAAGTGAAAAAGTGGTTATAACAGTTACTGTAATAGAAGCTAGCTATTTTTTAAAAGTAGCTTTCCCAACAACGAACGTAATCTTACTTGGCTTCATTATATCTTCCTTGAAAGAAAGCTTGCAATCCCTGCACATAGTAAGCAGCAGCACGTAAACTATGTGAATGCGACGGTAAAGTTTCCGGATTAATTCTGTCTAACAAGGCTGTGAATTCTCGTTCTCGTTTACCTCGTAAATAAACAATGGCTAAGTTCAAGTTGGCGAATGTCCATAATTCACGTTCCTGCGAAGTCTAATTTAATAAAAATTTATTATTATATTATAAATTCGGAAACATCGATAATTTACCGTCAAGACAGCTGAAAACTGTGCTTCGGCCGCCTCCATACAATTCATGCTCATAGCGTACAGTCCCAGTAGAGTATGGAGTTGTGGCCCATGCCTTTCCAACAACTGTGGTTGCTGCCGACAGAGAGCTGTCGCCGACGTAATTTCCTGTAAGGCTTGAGTTTTGTTTCCCATAACTAATCGACACATTATGATGTGTTCCAGTAACATCAATTGGAATACTGATAAAATGGGTTTATTATCTACAACTAGAAATAAAAGAGGATTTCGATCAGTGTTAGATGGATGTTGTTCCCACAATCTGAGCCGGTGGTGGTGTGTGCAAAGTTGGCGCCGCAAAGAAAAGGCGCCTAAAAAACGTCACAAAATATGAGATAAATTGTTAAACGAGAAATGAATGGTAGATCTATATGATCCCGTCTGTGCGTCATCCCACGTTCGAGCCCTTTCCTTCTCGGACATATCGAAGCCGCGCGCCACCCGCTCGTCGGGGATTCGCGCGTCCGTACACAAAGCATTCTTGCGAAATTCTTTTCATTGACTTTTCGTAAGAAAAACAAGTAGGCTATTTTCTTTACCTTATACAAGAATTTATATTTAACAATTGATAATTAAAGTTTCACATAAAAGAAATAAAAGTACGAAATTTAATTTAAATTGTTAAATATTACTTACTTTACTTCTTTGAAATTCACATTTATATTTTAAATATTTTTTTATTATTATTATCGTGAATAATAATAATAATCACAATTTCAACGTTATTTCGACATGCAAAATGTCATAAGCAATTATTAATTTTTTAATTTTAACTCTTGCAAGTTTACCATAGAAGACTTACAACCTATTTTTGGCCTTGGTCAGATTTTTTTCTCACAGTGTATTAGTTTACATTGTCTTTAATCAGTTACTTGAAAAAAGCAACTCAAATTTTTATAAGCAGGACTACAGGACTAAGACATAGGCATTTAATTTTTTGTCCGTTTTATTCATAATTACTTGATAAAAATTTTTTTTGGCTTTGCGCCGAACATACTTCGCACACACGAGAAACACACCACGCGCGGCCTCTGCACAAAATTCTGAACTGCCTACAACAAATTACGCTTACTACTACGCCACAACATACTTAAACTAATCCTTTAGAACTAACTTAAATATTTCTATTGGGGTTGGGAAACTCTCAGTCGACTACCACTCATATGAAGGGTTCTTTTAAACATGCAAGAAAAGAACAATAAAGAAGTATAATATGTAATACTAATTTAAAAACAGGAATTAATTAACTTATTGTTAGCCGATTTAACAAAAAACAAAACCATTTTTAAACTGCTATTTCTAAAGGAAATGAGATTTTCAAACAAAACAAGTAATAATGCTGAAACAAATCACCATCACATTAAAGTTTCATACAACTCTACTGCTTGCAGTATTTTTACAAAACTAAGACAATGTGCCAGGAACACCATTGCATGTTATTACACATTTGCAGCTACAACTCATTTTTAATGTAGCCCCGAAAGAAAAAATACATTGCAGTTATATCTGGGGTTGTGGCTGCCCAATTAGTTAGTCCCTCAAGTCTGCTATGAAGAAACTGTTTATTTCTATAACTGAGTAACTTATGAAGATCAATCTGTTAACCCCCAATCAGAACAAATGGAGTCTTTGTTGATTAAGAGCCTACCATAAAAATAATCTTTTACAGCACACTATAAGAAAATAGTTTCTTGCCAATACTTCCGGTGTTTGTGAAAATAACCCATGAAGTATATATCTAAAAAAAAAGGGGGTTTCTAATGAGGGTATTGCCGTCTTCGAACATTGTTAAAAAAACATCTTGAAAACGCCATGAGTAAGTGCCTGTGTATGTTAAAAGCGTTTCAAATATCACTAACAATAAACAAATAATCTGCTAAAAATTAAAACTCAGCAAAATTTGTTAAATTTAAATGTCGATCTTAGTTAGTAGTCCTCTCATTTAACCGAATCTCGGTCTCTTACCGTTCATGGGATTTCAATGCATACTCTGTTTATCCTAGACACACTGTACATATTTTTAATTGAAGATATGTATTTTTTACTTAAATTTTTTCTTTTTGCTTCAAAAAGTGCTTTTAAATAAGGGAATGCATGCATTTCCCTATTTATGTAGCATAGAACTGATGATTTACACAAAAGACTCAATAGTTCTAGATTTTTTAAAACGCCATTTCAGCTTCAATAAAATTATTAAAGTTCACAATTACATCTGCATGATATCATAGTCCTTTTTCGCAAAAATCAGTTGTAATACTTAAATTTATAATACCGATATGTATGGCACTCGCGAAGTTTAGCTGATATCACGGAATTTTTACTATCAAACAAACACAAATCCGTAAACACCACTAAGTACATGTTCTGAGTAAGTGGACACCAACTTTAACATTAACATAGAGACATATACCTAATAACAACCTATATAATTTGTCTTTGCATTTAACGACATAAGAGACACAATTAACTATAGTTTTTTGTATGTTAAGGGCCGTCTTTAAATGTTCCGATAAAAGCCTCCGATAATTGTCTGGTGGTGTAAACTAACCCCTAGGATAAATCTATCCGACAGCGTTGTTGCATCTTTCAAAACAACTTAACCTATTGGTTAGGTGTCGGCCAAATTCTTAACTAGTTTGTTTACTAAACGCCGAGGGGCTGTGAACGACGTCACTTACAATGGTTGACAGTAAAATATGGGATTTAAATGTGCAATTGTATGTGTAACTCTTACAATAATTTTTTCCACCTGCAATGAACCGCTTGCGTAAAATCTCAAGGTTACATAAAAGCCACTGCTCCGTGGGTGTTACACAATGGTTTATCAAATATAAACAATTTCGTCTACATAACTGTACAGTACTTTATTATTTGATGTAACTTATTTGAATAACTTCCAGTAATGTTTGAATAGTGGTTTTCTGTAATTTGAATCTTCGAAAAAATTTAAATCATCCGAAAAATCAAAATGATTACGATGATAAGTCTGCGGTTAGGATTTAAAAACTAAAAATTTCCGCTTCTTCAAATTGTAAAATTTACGTATTCATTAGTTACTACACCGGAAAAATAGTATGAATTTTATAAACATTTATTTACATTTACATCCGCTCGGAATAGTTTGTATCACCTCATACACACTCGTAGCTGCATTATCCTGCCATTATAGTACTGTCGGCTGCTTCTACTACCCGATAAGTTTAATCCTATGGCATAAGTAAGCTAACCCCTCTGACGTAGACGACTGAAAGACAGAAAATACCCTAACAAGGAGGATAAATTTGACTGTTAGCTTGTCTAGAACTTTATCGGAACATTGAAAGACCGGCCCTAAGTGGTTAAGAAATATCTGGGAAAGAGAAAAAGGAGATGCGGAGCGAGAGAGAAGTACTGAAAAGCAAATTAAAAAATCAAGAGAAACAACCTAATAATCAAAGTAGTGAATTTTGAGAACCAAAACTTATAACGAAAAGTCAAGGTATTCTTCCAGAGGGAGATGGGGATCATGACTATGGTAGAAGATGCCTTCAAGGTAGGGAAAGAAGACACAAAATTAACAGTGCTGAAGTTCAAGACCTTCGAACACAAACTGGAGATCGTAAAACAAAAACAGAAGATAGTGTCCAAGTACGTCTACCTGAATAGTGACCTTACCATAGACGAACAAAAAATATAGGCAGCTATGAGAGAAGTAGCACGGGAAGAAAAATTAGAGACAAGAACTATCGAAGCAGAAGGAATTAATTATAAATGGTGCGATGAATATGGGGGAAACCTGAAAAAATCAAAGGCCCTCCAAAAAACTAAATATGGTGACAAAGGATGGGTTCACGGCAACGAAGTTAGGCACGGAAACGAATATGATACAGTAGAGAAAACAGAACACCAACACAAAGCAAGAGGCAGGTAAAAAAATAATGGGAACATGGAATGTAAGAGGCACATATCATGAAGGAGATCTGAGAAACTTAATCGCAAGAAAAGAAGATACAACATAAACATACTAGCCATGCAAGAAACCAAACAGAAGGAAAATACATTAATAAAGACTGTTGAAGACTATACTTTCTTCAGCAGTGGCGGAGAATCGAAAAGACTGGAGACTGGCTTTATAATTAGCAGCAGGGTAAAAGATAGCGTAAGCAATTTCAAAGTAATATCAGAAAGAATGTGTTATATACGAATAAAATGTATTAAATATGATTGTAGTATAACAAACATTTATGCCGAAACTGAAACGAAAGAAGAAGAGAAAAACAAATTCTACGAGGAATTAGAGAAAGTATACGCTGAGACACCCAAGAGAGACAAACGTAATTATAGGGGATTTCAATGCCCAGATCGGGAAGGAACCCCACTACAAACCGATCACGGATCTTACGAAAGCTCAGTAAGCATGAGGTAACAAAGGACAATGACAACAGCAGTAAGCTTTGCAGCAACAATAAGACTGAGAGTGGTGAGTACCTACATCCAAATGAAACATATATACAAAGGGATATGGACAACAGCTAATGGAAAAATCACGAACCAAATAGATCATGTCCTCATTCATGAAATGCACGCCAATATAATAACTAGCGTTAGAAGCCACAGAGAAGCAGACGCAGACTCGAACCACTTAGTAAGAGTGAAAATGAAAACAATAAATTTAGAGAGCCTTTAAAAAGACGCAGCCAAACTCTGTGGTTTACCGTGTTGGTGCGTAATTGTACTTAACCTGCCTGATGTAAGGTGTATGCGTGTGGAGTCTTATTACTCCTCTAGTGCGACCATAGCACCAGACGTGCCAATGACAAATGGAGACCAGGACCCAGTACCGACCAACCAGAAAATTAGAAAAATTTTCTAACCCCTGAAGTGATTCGAACCGGGAAGCGTTTGGACTATTACATCCAAAGCTTGGCTCACTTACCACTGAGCCACCCCAGTTCTTTAGTGCAGAATATGAAGGATCTAAAAATCAGTTAGTGAAAATAACATTAAAAGGGTCATCAAATAAAGTGCAAGTAAAGGGCGACGTCTCAGAAAGTTTCGAAACCCAAAAAGGAGTCAGACAAGGAGTTCCACTAGCGACAAACCCCTTTAATCTAATGCTTGAAAAATTAATACGAGACACTGCAGTTATAACAAAGGGAACAACAATCGACCGAGGACACCAATGCCTAGCATACGCTGATGACCTGACACTACTAGCAAGATTAGCAGCAGAACTAAAACAGGTAATGAAAAAGGTAGAATTCCACGAGAGAAAAGGAAGGATAAAACTAAATGGAGACAAAACAAAGTTCATGATGCTAGGCGGATAAAACATAGATACCCCTACAAGTCTAGCTGTTGAGTTGGAAGATGGGCAAGATATAAGAGTGCAGAGGGTTAAAAGTTTTGTATTCCTTGGTGCATCTATAACAGAGTACGGTGATGAAGAGAAACAAATCGAAGCAAGACTAATCAAAGGTGAAAGGTGCGCGGGCACGTTGAATAAGATGCTAAAATCAAAAAACGTCTCAAGTAGTGCAAAAATTGCGCTCTATAAGACGGTTATAAGACCCACAGTGAAATATGGGTCCTCAACGGTAGCCAACAGAAGATGGTAGAAACATGGGAACAAGGAAGACTCAGTAGGATCCTACGTGGGAAAAAATAGGAGATATGTGGGAGAGAAGAACCAACAAAGAAGTGATGCATTTTTACAGTCAACCAAATATAACCCAGGTGGTAAATGCAAACAGGATAAGATGGTTAGGCCGTCTTGAAAGAATGGAGGAAGGACGAGTAGTCAAATACATGAGGGATGATAGATTAACAACCACAGAGTAGGGCGGCCTAGGAAAAGATGGATTGAAGCAGTGTACGAAGACCTACGAGAAAAGGGCATACCGAACTGGAGACCAAAGGCTGCCAATAGGCAAAAGTGGAAGCAAACCATTAAGCTATGGGCCTAAACGGCCTGCAAAAGCTTCATATACATATATAAATGGTTATCATTAGGTAACATAATAAATAAAAGTGGATGTACTTGAAGCTTTTTAAATCTACAAACATTAACTAAAAAATACACCTTTAATGAATGAGCAATATGAACTCCTAAATTCGCCACTATTGGATGTTTTGAAATAGAAGATCAAAGCCAAGTTTGAAATCAACGTTCAGTGTGATGTCACCCTACATAAAGATGTTTGCTAGTATTTGTATTACTTTTGAAAATGACATGTATCATGTCGAAATATGTATAAAGCAACAGAAATCTGTTAAAGCCTGGTGAAATTATTAATAATCTTGTTTTGATTCATTAACCTTTCATATTATCGTGCCTAGGAATTTGTTTATTAGTAACTGTACTAGTAGAGTAAGTTGCTGCCCCCCGCCAAGACTCTAAAAGTCAAGGCCACCTCCCCTACCTCACTGTTCATTTGATCTTTAAATTAAATTTACTTGTTGCTACTCAAGAACAAGTTCAATCGTCTGCATAGAAAAAAAGAACAAAATATTATATCTTACGCACACGTAATACTTATATAATATATGTATTAACTTAATCCAAGTTGAGAATAGAAACGTACTGCACAAATCAATTGCTTCGGGTATGCTATTGAAAACTTCAACTGCTATAGTCAGGTGTCGTCTTATTTGACGGGTGGCCCTTCACAGTACGAACCACCACAACACTTGTATAGTTATATTGCTCTCTTTCTAGCTCCTTAGTTCGTATAGGCTATTAGAGCAAGCGCAAGTCTTGCAGATTGCCGCTCTAAAATTTATGAAATACCACTGCGGTGATTTGTGAATCGAAAATAGATATCACTAACAGTGTTCAGTGGTTCCAAGACGGGTGAAAACTAATTGAAATTGAATCTTTTAGTCGATGCTATTTAGTAATGATAAAAAAATGATATTTAATTTGTGAGAGTCACTCCGGTTTGTGTTTGATTCACCTTTGTATTCAAATTATTTCAAATACATAATTAACACCGCATTATAATTATTAGTATTTCAGTACAAATATAATTTAAATAAGATTTATTCTAATATTTAAAAATAAAATAGAATTTCTCGTGCAAACTAGATGCAATAATAATCTTCAAACTGTCTTGTGTTTGATTTATATTAAGAATATTGAGATTAGGCATGTAAAATATTGTCAATATTACAATTTACTTTCGGCTTAGACCACGTCGTCAATTCATGATAAAATCCAATTCACAATGGAAGTAGAGGAAAATGGCAGTATTCCATTCTTAGATGTACATGTTACACGGAAACCGGATGGCAGCTTGGGGCACGCAGTTTACAGAAAGAAAACACATACAGACAGGTATTTAAATGCAAATTCGCATCATCACCCGATGCAGAAAGCAACTGTGCTAAAAACTCTAACAACCAGAGCAGTTCGAATTTCCGATGCAGAACACCTACAACAAGAGAAAACTCGTCTCTTGATGTCGTTACAACAAAATGGTTATACAGCCACAGAAATACAGACAGCAATCCTCAATGCGGAACAGCCCAAGGGTAAGGAAGAACTGGCACCTCCGGAACGCTTAGCTTTTCTACCTTACAGTAAAGCACTACTGATAAGATTGGGCATGTTCTTAGAAGGTACAGCATAAAGACAGTCTTTAGGACTAATGAAACTTTGGGAAACGGTTTAAGATCCGTAAAGGATCATGTATCAAATTTTAAATCAGTCGGGATCTACAATATCCCTTGCTCCTGTGGCTCAAACTACATCGGACAAACTGATCGTTCCATTGAATTAAGATCGCGAGAGCACAAAGGCGATTGCAAACATAAACGCATCACAAAATCTGCGGTGGCTGAACATACTGGTTTAACTGGACATACGATGGACTTTGACAATGCTCGGGTACTCGCCAGAGTGCCTCATTACTTCCCTCGTATCATACGTGGAGCAATTGAAATTGAAAAACAACCTAACAACATAAACAGGGAGAATGGTTTTAAACTCAGTAAAGTTTGGACTCCAGTAGTTTATCCTCTAAGGACTCCTACGCATCATCGATCACACGATCATGCTCCAGCGGATCCGTCCTTGCCCAACAGTGACAGCCAACCAGAACTCCGTCGTTCTGCCCGACTGGCTCAAAGAGGTTTAACTACCTCCGCTTCCCGGATTTGAGTTCAGTGTTATATTCACTCTGAAGATGCAAGCTGCAATGTCTTGCGAAACGTCCCAAATGACAACGCGGTCTAAGCCGAAAGTAAATTGTAATATTGACAGTTCGAGAAACCGAGAAAGCCTGAAAGAATATATGTAAAATATTGGTAAATAAATGATTTTTAGTTAACTGTAGCCACATTTAATTCGAGACTTATTTTTGGTCACTGGTTTCTTGAGCACGTGGCCGCTGGTCTTAGTTCAACCGGTTATTTTACCTGACTGCGGACTTCGCACCCCTCAAATAAGACGACACCCCACTATAGCTGTTAATAATATAAATGAGATGTTAAAATACTCTCATTATGACTGTTTAGCAATTAATTTGAATGCCACATTTATTTGCAATTCGCATTCCTATTAATATTGTATGACGCTTCAAAGCTTCTTCTACATCAAATTACTAAACTGTTTTTTTGTTTCTTGTCCAATTTTGATAAACTTCATTGTTTTGCAAAGCTAGCCGTCCAAGCTTAATTTCCAGTCAAGAAAAATGTACAGTTGAGTGTGAAAAGTGGATGAAATCTAAACCAGAAGTAAAAAATTTGGTTAAAAAATTTGTAAATTAGGGTTTATCTTGAAAACGAGATGGTTAACCTAAGTTGCTTTTTGCAGCTTCTGAACTGGTATTCTGTTTTTCAAAAAAACAGGTATTTAAAATTTTCTTCGAAAATTTAATATTTAATGTGTTATTTAACAGAGTTTCTAATTGAAATGACGATTCAAATACATACACCTAATTTACAAGTTTTTACACTAAATTTTCCACTTCTGGGCGAGATTTCAACCACTTTTCATACTTAACTGTACAGTTTTCTTGACTGGAAATTAAACATGGACTGTTAACTTTCCAAAACAACGAAGTTTGTCAAAATTGGGCAAGGAACAGAACAGTTATTTACATTTTAGTGATTGATGTAAAAATAACTTTGAAGCTTCATAACACGGTAATGAAGCCGAAATAAAAAAATTAACTAGTGGATTTAGGGGTTAAATAACCCCAGCTATATGTGGTTAAAGCTATTCGCACATATTTATAACCACTCTGTATACCTATTACATGTACATAAATATTATGTAATATTTTGTAAAATAAATAACTTTGATTAAGATTGCTCCTTTTTTTTTAATACAGAAGATTGGTCTGGATCTTGAATAACATCATTGACTTTCAACTCAGGTTCAATTTCAAGTTCAAATGGAATGTGAGATACGACCTGACTTTGACTTGGCGATCTAGTGATGGGGAAATTGACCTTAATCTTCAACTGTCAAAATTATTCTACTCTACAGCTAGATGTTAAAATGAAAGTACTTATTTTTTTTAATGCAAAGAGATGTTGAGTAAATAACTACAACTTACATCATAACCTACAAAATCAAATCATTTGAAAAACAGAATGTAATATTACCGTAGTACATGAACAAATACATAAAAATAATGAACAGATAATTTTTTTTTATTAGGGCGCTTTTTCATGGTGTTGGTGTTTACTAAATTACTTCTGACACACCCCATCCATGGCAAAAGTAAAAATTAACTTATAATACATACTTTTTAGTTTCTCAATTTGCATTAAGGCTTTGTCTGTGTACTTCTGTGCTTTTTCCATGTATCCAGCTTGCATGCTATGCATAACCGTGACGAGGTAAACTAGCACATAGAGATGCTCCTTTGGCATCCATAAGAACATATCACCTGCACTGGGGCCTGTAAAAACTTTACTAAAACATGAAGTATATTTTTTATACAATAATATAGCTCCTTACCATCATCTGTAGCCATAATCGTTTGAATACTTTGTTGTAATTGTTTTAGACAGGGTTTCACACTCTTTACTTGACCAGCCATTAAATAATGACAAACCTGCAATTTATTTTATATAATTTTCTCCAAGATTGTTTTAAATAATTACCTGTAAAACTAAAAAATACACTTTTAAATACTCCTTCTGATACACACTTCCTGTCCATGTTTCCACTAAATGACCTGCTTGATTTAGGACGGGTTGAACTTCTTGTAACTTTTTGTCTATTAATAGTAACTAAAAAAATGTATGTAACAACAAAGAACCTTACTAAGTTAAATTATTACCATTCCTTTACTTAAAAGAAATAATACTCTAGTATAACAGGCATTCGATATGTGGGCATAGTCTACTCCAACTCCTAATAAACTGCTTGCCAACGTATAATCTTTCTCTGTTGCATGTATTTGCTAAAAGAAAAAAAATCAAATTCACAATATAAGTAGGTACAGTCAAACTTACAGCCAACTGAAATATTAATCTACAGTGCCAGTAAACATTATGCTGAGACAGTTCAATGGCTTTTCTCAATATCGGCTTGGAAAGGGCCAACTGTTTTTGTTGCTCGTAAAGCTCGGCTAGCACACTGGCTGCTTCAAATTTAACATCATCAAAGGAATTGATCATTTGCGACAACAACCACTGAAATAATCAACTATATAAATTTGAGAGCTTTAAAATTGAGTACGGTGTACAAAACATACCGCTTGCTCGAGGTGCGTCTTGGCCAAATCTGTGTTTTTCGTGTGGGTTAATAAAATGTTACCCAACTGTAAATGAGTTCGAGCTTCAACTCTTGGTGGAGGTTTAAAATTAAAAACTGCTTGCAAACATTGAATACATAATTTTATCATTGGAGGACTAGACGTGCGAAAGTATTCCGCCAAACCCAGAAGAGATAAATACCAAGCGTCTTGCGACGACGCCATAATAAACGTTTATAAAATAACTATGTTTATCGGAATATTAATAAGAAAACACAAAACAAAAACCTAACCACAAATACTTGGCTTGGCAAGTAGGTGTTCTGCCAACTTTGTATTTCAAATTGTGAGAAAACCTGTACGTCATTCTACTGTGAACAGCAGAGAACAGTGGAATTTGTCAGTTACGGGCAGTAAAGAGGGTAAATATTTACGCTCTTTAACGGGCAGTGGCGGAAACACGGGGGGGGGGGG
>JABXWE010013311.1:0-30559 GCA_014611495.1 Limonius californicus
CTGGGCGCATGAAAATCCTGATATTACGGTTGGAAGACGAGATCAACATGTTTTTTCTATAAATGATTGGTGTGGTATTCTCGATACAAAAATACTTGGTCCGTATTTTCCTGAGGAAAATTTAAATTCAGAGCGGTATTTATTATTTTTAAGAAATGAATTGGAAGGAATGTTGGACGAAGTTCCATTAAACCTAATACAGAATTTGAATTATTTTCAGGATGATGGGGCACCTGCCCACAATGCGCAAATTGTATCTAACTACTTATTAGAAAGATTTAATAACTGGATATGTAACAGAGGTCCCATAGCATGGCCACCTAGGTCTCCGGACCTAACCCCACTCAACTTTTTTTATGGGGAACAATTAAAGACTATAAAGAGAAGCCTAATAATGTTGAAGAATTGAAAACTGAAATAAGAACCGCTATTAGTGGAATTAGATATAACAGCTTATTAAAAGTGCAGAGTGAAATATTAAGACGGTGTCAGCTATGTGTCCAAGAAAATGGTGGTCATTTTGAAACATTATTATGATTCATTTAATTTAGGTTCATGTAAATTTATTTTCTTATTATTAGCTATTAATTTATTGGTTGTTGGTAATTAAATTCAAGTATTCTTTTTGATTGGTGTTTTCTATCATTACTAGATAATAAGAACAAACAAAACAGGTCGTTAGATCATTTGTTTTCCAATTCCAAGGCACACCATTCTTTCTAGAAATAAATTTTTGATTTCTACTTTTATTTCTGTAAATCCTGAGCAAACTAATAAAAATAGATAGGACAACCCATACATATTTGCAATCAGTAAAAAAAGAGCTTTTTAATGAGCCTACGGCCAACTATGACTGCCATTTAAAAAAATGGAAGTTTAGTTTATATCTCGAAAATCAAGAGCGCCATGACTTTTTTGATAATTTTTTGAATTCTACGTAATAAGATCTACAAAAACCATTTTTTATTTATGTTCTAGCATAAACGGTTGTGCAATTATTTAACATTAAAGAAATAGTTCATTTTTAGTATTTTTAAAATATTTAAAAAAGTTGAAAATCTAGGTAAAATTCAAAAATGGCATTAAATTCGCGTCAAAATTCTGCCCAACTTTGGTAATTTAACCGACTCTGTAACTCTTATAATAACAAAGTTACCCATACAACACGGGTAGATTATTGTCACCCTGTATAAAATCAAAATCATTACTAAAATGACTTTAATTGGTTATGATTTAATAATTGTTTTTCTGTTTTATTAATTTAATTTTTAGTGACAATTTTAAACTCATATAAAAGTATAAAGTGATAAGATTATAAATAAATCGAAGATACTTTTATTTAATGCTTGATTTTTAACAGCATGGTAAAGTTATAATATATGCGATTTTAAATTACAAATTACAAAACTATAGCAGCAGTAGAAAAATGGTTCTCATCTTAGACATATACAACAACCATTTGAAATATATGCGAAATGACTAAAAAATTGATATTTGAAGAAATACATATTTTATAGCTGTCAATATAAAAGATGGGTTTTATGCTATAAACGTCACATAAACAGAATTTCTACATAATTTTGGCTTTAGCAATATAACTTGAATTGTTGGGGATCCATATACAGTAGACACTCGATAGTGTGAACCCAAAAAAACAACGGTTGTTCACATTATCGATTTATTCACATTAACGAAGGTTATAGCTAATATGTAATAAACATTTATAATTAACAAACTAAACACATAAATCACTAATACTCATTAAAAATAACTACAAATTTAAAAAAAAACAGTAATGAAAGATCATTTTTTGCCAAAAAAAGTCGGAAATATTTGTTTGTTTTAGGGGATATTTTATTTTTTGCATAATAGCTTTTTCTCTTAGTCTTTTTATAACTATAAGGTCGCTAAAGTCAACGTCACTCTCTTCTGCCCACTGAGTTACTACATTTAAAGCATTTATAGCACTGTCTAATGAAATTTTATTCAACGGTTCAGGATTTTTTTCAACCGCCTCATCACTTTGGCATTCTTCAATAATAACATCATCTTCAAATTCATTATCACACTGATACCACTCCAACACATCAGATTCTTCAAATGCACCCTATAAGTAAACATACCCAAATTACGACCAATTTAGATATGTATAGGGAGAAAGGACTTACCTGAGGTGCCAATGTAAGCAGAAGTTCATGCGATTTGGACACTGATTGTGAGTTCTCGTTGTCCCACTGGCATTTCAGAATAGCAAATGGCACATTATCGTCATCATCAAAATTTGAAAGAACTCCCATCTAAAATATTCCCCCAACACTTTTTTATAATTTCGGGATTAAGATGATTCCAAGCTGCCATTAAGTTGATTACTGCGTCTTTGGTAGTTAATTTTTTCAAGGTATCGGAAACATTCGTGTTGTTTTCTATTACAGTAGATAGAAGACTGTTTCTGTAGTATAATTTCGTTAGTCTAATAACATTTTGATCCGTTGGTTGTATGAGCGGTGTGACATTAGAGGGAAGAAACGTTGTTACAATTTGCCCATCCTCACTCTTCAATTCATCTTCATTTGGATGAGATGGCGCGTTATTCAGTAGAGGTAAAGCTTTTATCGGGAGACCTTTATCCTTTAGAAACATTTTAACCTTCAAGTAAAAAATGTTTGATTTAAGTTTAAGATCTAGGAAGTAGAAAATTAAAACTTACTTGAGGTACAAACGAATAATGAAACCAATGTTTGAAAATGGTAGCTGTCATCCAAGCTGATTTGGAATGTTCATAGATGACAGGACAATTGAAATTTTTAAATGACCTTGGCTTCGCAGTTTTACCAATAACCAATGGTTTTACCTTATGAGTCCCAGTAGCATTAGTGTATGCCAAAAATGTTATTCGCTGCTTTTCGGTTTTTCTACCAGCAGCAGATTTTTCTGCCAGCGAGACAAATGTTTTGTATGGTATGGTAACAATTTCCAATAGAGTCCTGTTTCATCAGCATTGTAAAGTTGCTCCAATGTGATACCAAGTTCTTCTATTTTATTCTTTAACTGAATTTTAAATGAATCCACGAGTTGTGGTTGAGAGGATAATTTTTCTCCACAAACTTTCAAAAAGCGAATTCCAAACTGCTTTTAAAACGTTGTAGCCATCCCTCACTGGCTGTAAATTGTTTATCATTTTCTCTAATTTGTGAATGAATTAGTTTTGCTTTTTGCTTAATCATTTCGCCACTCACAATAAAATTTTTATTATGTTGATCAAGAAACCACTTATATAATTTTTTTCCATTCTTGGTAACTCAGAACTCTTTAATGTTTGTCGTTTACCTGGTCCGACATATGTATCTCTCACAGCTATAGAAATCATTTCTTTTTTTTGTTTTATCTCAGAAATTGTAGATTTTGCCATACCATATTTTTTGGCTATTTTTTTGCCCATCATTTAATTCTTGAATCACAAGCGATTTCTCACGAAGAGTAAGACACTTTCGTTTTTTAAGCGACATTTTATTGATATGCACCGAAATTACTTAGGCTGCACACGCAGATAATAACCACTAACAATGCACTACCTACCTAGAGTGAATACACGAAATAAAAACAAAAAATTTCCAGCTAATACGACCGGGGAAATACCAAATATATCGGGATTCACAACCGGGGATTTACACTTAAAGCAACAGCGATAGCGCAACGGCGAAATATTTGCAGGTCAATGACATTCGTTTCCATAAGCGAAGGTGTAGTTTGTTCACGGTATACGGTGGCCTAGCATAATTAATATGTTGTTCACATTATGCGTGGTTTCCGTTATACGATGTTCACACTATTGAGTGTCTACTGTACATATCGACCTATTGTTTTAGAAAAGAGTAATTTGTAATATAAAGCAAAAAAAAATTAATAGGAAAAAAGTAATGAAGGTAGGAAACACACTAACCGATAACAAATCCTGTAATGTGCCTAAAGCAGAAAAGATAAACGGATTACTACCCTTTTCTAAATACAATGTCGTTTTACTAGACTTCCTACAGTTAATTGCTATTGAACATTACTCATGCCAAGTACCTCTGCAAAATTGTTGCAATAAATTGTTACAGTATAAAATAAACTGCTATTTGTAGTTCTTTTACAGAATATTATGTACTAGTAATCATACGTTCGATACAAACATAAAAACCATGGAAAATACTTTGTTAAATTGCTGGAAATATTACTGATAATTTCCCTCATTTTCTATTAACCAATAATAAGTCTCTATTTTGAATTTATCCACCAATTAGACTGGTATTATACTGGTAATACCCCTAGGGAAATTACCGGTATAATCAACTCGTATTGGTTCAAATTTCGAAATAGAAGACATTCAATTGGTTGACAATGACATAAGTAAAAATGTCAGATGTCAAATTTATTTTATTCGCGAAATTCTCTGAACAAATACCCCTTGTTCAGTCATATATCCTTAAAATTTTTCCTTGCTGCCTTGCACGCGTGTTTGTTGCCCCTAAAAATTGCCAGCGCGCTTGGGCAGTTTTTGTTGCAACAAACACTTGTGCGACAGCGCGGAAAAATTTTCAGTAATATGCCTGACACTTGGGATATTGTATATGAAAATTTATGAATGAATCTAGACTGAATTGAATTTATTTTGTGTTTTCCTTTCCAATTATATCAAGTACATGTCATTAACATCAGTTTGAATTTCCCTCTCCCTACACTACTTTTAATATATTTAAAATTAGCATAAGTTTCAAAATATTTTTATTAAATCCTCCCAAATTTACTTGCAACACAGCGTATGCACGTATACAATATTACAATATGTACTGTGAACCTACCTTAGCTTTGCCGGTGAGCCAATGTGCGCAATGCTCGATATGCTGTTCGCAAAGCGAAATTAACGCGTTTGCTACCCACAAATTTAGCAACATGAGAAGTATATAATTCGGTAGAATTATTTGTGATCTCATAAATCAAACTGCTAGATTGGCGTGCCACCCGACGAACTGCAGTCATGAGAACTTAAAAAATTCCATTTTCCTTTAAATCGGGCACCATATATGTTGCCTTTGATTTTGGATTGTTGCAAAAATATTGGCGCTCTGCGCATCTACTGTGGTCACTCAAAATATGGTTAGGCTCATTTAGAATATCAAGTTCCAGTTCTTTAATTTTGGCGTTGAAAGGAATGTTTTTTTTTTCTGAACTCAATTGGTTCTGTAACTGTGCTGCGAAGCCTTAGAATATTGCATTTTTCAAGCGATTTTTTTATTGTTGATGATCCCTTATTAATTATAAAAATTTAATGCTGAGCAGGGAGTTTTGAAATTCTAGGATGATTGCAGATTTCATGCCAGTAGAGGTCCGTGTCCAATTTTTGTAGCATGTATGTTTGGACACTGATTGTCTTTGTATAGATCTTTACGCGTACATATTAAACAAAATTTATTTTTCACTGCCATGTACAGAACTTTTTTATTCAAAGTCCTACTATATACGTAACACCTGACGGGGCATTATAATTTTTCCGATACGATCTCTGTTCCAAGCTTCGTCAGTACATGCACATGAATTAACTGACATTCGCACAGTTTCAGGATTTTCAGTTGAAGTCTTTTCTCTTTTGTTGCACATAGAGCACTTTATAGTAAACACAGACATAAATCCTTTACGAGTTTCACTAATAATGTACATATTGAAGAAAGAACACCCTAGCCTTCATGCTTTAATGATTTTAAAGCACTAAACAAGTATCCACTATCCACTTCTACACTGTGTACCTCAGTTTCTAATTTGTACAATAATTCAGTCATTTCATAGCTGAGGTCGCAGTCCTTTGTGTTTGTAGGCACGTTAACATCTCCTTAAAAATCAGTGTCACTCACGACGCTAAAATTCGTCTTCCAGCATTGTTGTGAGAGATTATTCCACGGTGCAAATGCTGCTGAGCGGAAGAGGAAGACACTATATCAATCACAACACTTTTTCCTAAATTTATTTTTAAGCGAGCATTTTTTTAATTTTTTGTTTTTTTATTGAATCTATACATACTCTACCATGAACACTTAGACTTAACTGTCTTAACAGAGTATGAGGGAACAACATTTTAATTGTCTAAAATTTAATAGTTCACTGAGCTTACGTAAGTACAGATATCAATAATCCTTGGCCCGACCACAGGTAAGCAACTTGTCCCCAAATTCTAAATATTAACCTTCCAGTAGTCGCACCTTTTATCTGGACACCAGTAGTCGCAGTAGGTCTCTCAGACCCCTTGGTATTCTGATTTTTTGCTCTCATACTAATTGAGAAATATAGCTCATTACTGAATATATTTGTTTATTAGGATAATAACACACATTCGTCACAAAATTTTAACTTCTAACTTTATTTGAAAATTCACAAAATAATAACACAGCAAAATGTACATTTCTAGACATTATCTTAATATTTTTTGTTTTTTCAAATATTACTTAAAAAATGCCATATGTCATTATTGAAATAATGAAAATAAGGTTCATTTAGTGTAAAAAAAAGAATTAAATGATTAAACTCAGCTCAACCATCACCATCACCATCAATATGTATTCACTTACAAGGACACCTCACTTGGCTCACAGGTGGTAACTCTCAAAAGAATACACCTAAACTAATGCGCATTCGTATGAGCATAAGAGAGAACTCTATTGAAAGGTACCGAAAACGGCCAAGCGTAAGATCAAAAAATTACAGAGTTATACCTGAAATAACAATTTTCAGATCTGTGAGACCCCGTGCGACTACTGGAAGGTTAAATACCTTTTGCCGATCGTTATTTTAAAATTACTAGGGATTACTAAAATTCCAGGAAAGCAACAAACGACTATTTGCCGCAGCTAACCTGGTAGGCGTTTTCAAAAATTCCATCCAGGATATTTTACTGACTAAATGCAAGCCTTAAAATGTTAAGCGCCGTTAAAATATGAAAACAAGTACTTTATTATTATGAATTTGTAAATATTAACATATACTGATTTTTTTACTAACAACAATTTTAATGGTCTTTAGCTGCTACTGTAGCCCAGACCAAAATATTAGCTTGATAGATTACAAAAGTATATCCAGCGGTCTTTTGTGCTCTGCGCTATGATCTACATTTTAATTCTATTTAGTCAGTCATAGTATTCATAAAAGATTGTGAAAATCAACTTCACTTTTCACTTACTGTTTTGTAAATAAACATTTTTCGCTGTTACTGGGTATTTTTCAAGAATATTGGGAATTTTTCAGCGTTTTGGATGTTTTTCGAGATTTCATAGATTCATTATGAAAACTATCGACAACGCGCATGAGCGCGAGAATCCCGCGAATACCCCCAAAGTCGCCTGCTCTTCTTCTCTTTTCCCCTTCCTTCTCGCATTAATCGCTTTTCTCTACTACTATAATATAATGTATTCGTTACATATACCTTTTTAGTTGAAGAATGATAGATATTCTCGATTGCTGTTGGATTCTGTAAAAAACGGTGAGATAATGAATCAGAATCCAATGGGCGTGGCATGTTAGCGCTTGGATCTCCCACTTGTTTTTGAAGTAACTGTCAAAAACAGTTTTAAATTTTCGTATTCGTAAAAACAGTAAGAACTAGGTATGAATAATTCAGACAGCGAAAACGCTGAGATGTGTTTGCCACCAGAAATAACGGAAACTGCGAAAACGACGTGTAATTTACTGCCGAGGAAATCGCAGAAACAGTACACACGGCATAAAATCGTTGTGGCTAGTGAACCGATATACGTCCGTCTAAAGCAAAATTTTTATTATACTGATTCGGACCAAAATTGTAACGTTTCTATGAAATAGTCGTAGAGAAAGTATAGTCGGATGATTCTGTCACTCGCCTTCGGCTCGTGACAGAATTTTCATCCTTGTGAATAATAGCTGTCATTCTACACTCGTTGAAGAATATACTATTCTATTTCTTTTCTCATTTCCTCATCATTTCTACCCCACCTTCCCCCCCTTTATTCTTCTCTATCCACTCTCATCTTCTTCACTCTTTCCCAAATTTCCACCAGCCCTTCAATCCTCCTTCACTCTATCGAATCTGGTACAGATTTCGTCGCCACTCGCGTGTCGCGCGCAACTAGTTCTCAAAAACCGGCTATACGTTAATCGTGAACGACTCGTAGGTCGCCGCACCGTCGACCTCTTCCCCAGCCCGCCGAAATTTCAAGAATTCGCCGCCGAAACCGTTCTGAGTCGTTGAACACTAGCATTTTTTCGAAATTTCGATCAACCGCCGTTTCCGCGTCCGAGGAGCTCGGCTTCTGGAATGTTTGCTGTTTTTTTCTGGCGCAGCCGTTTGCAATTTCGCAGAACGTTCGTAAGCGGTCCGGTAATTCGTATAAAAAAATCGAAATTTTTGAAAACCCATAATTTGTGTGGTTTTTGTTTATATTTCCATTTTACAAATTGTGAATTTTTGATTTATTTATTATAAACGAATAATGTTAATTTTCTGATATACAGTGCTTTCGTAAAGTAGTGGATAAATTCGTTAAAACATTCTAGAAGGGTTTTCACAGAAAAACCTCGAACACGTCACCTTTATTTTTATGAGTGCATCTTTCCTGATAATTGTCATTTTTCTATCGTCTTTTGTTTTCGCACTATGACGTCATCGACAATTGTTTTAAATGGCACCCCATATGAATTTGGATACAGCTCATTTTTCTGAGTACGATATTGTCAAAAAGGTATGACCTTGAAGAGGGAAGTTTTCGAAATAATGAATCCCAAAGTTTCAAAAATGTATGATAAAGTTTTAGAGTAGACCAATAATAATTTTCAAGGAGGCGTTGGAAAAAAATACGGTTTTGACATCAACATATTTAACGCTCGAACCCGTCAAATTTTATTATTTGCGCATTTTTTAAAATAGGATTAATACATACAGGGCGATAACAAAAACAAATTTAAAAAAACAACTAAATTAAATGTTCAAATTGTGCACCGTTGACTTTCTGACAGTGGCCAAGAGCCCAAGACGATGAATAAATTCTTTTTGAACATTGTCAATAACTTCAGGAGGTATACGTTGTGTCTCGTGACGAATTCTTGCTTTTATATCTTCTAAGTTCTCCGACCTACTGACGTACACTTTACGTTTTAAGTATCCCCACAAAATGGGCAAATGGGCAATCCTTGCCTTTAAACCGTATAAATCACCGGGCGGAGATGGCATTTTTCCAGCCTTACTACAGAAAGGTATAGAGGACCTGCTGCCAAATATCTGCAAAATATATAAGGCCAGTTTCTGCCTTAGCTATATACCCAAAATTTGGAGAAAGGTTAATGTGGTCTTTATACCTAAGGGAGAAGGGCGATCAAACACCCAGCCCAAGTCATATAGACTGATAAGCCTAACCTCATTCCTGCTAAAAGGCATGGAAAAGGTACTTGATCAGTATCTGAGAAGTGAGATCCTCCCAGACCGCCCACTTCATCCTAACCAACATGCCTATCAAAAGGCAAAATCCACCATAACAGCTCTAAGCAGTCTCGTTAAAAGACTTGAAAAGACATACGTGGCGAAAGAAATAGCTCTATGTGCCTTCATAGACATTGAGGGTGCCTTTGATAACACCTCCTTTGAAGCCATAGAAAGAGCTGCCAAAAAGAAAGGCTTCGATCCTACGACTACCAAATGGATTAAAACCATGCTGGAAAGTCGAGAGATCACAGCCAAATTAGCAGGAGAAGAAATTACCGTAACGGCAGCTAGAGGCTGCCCCCAAGGAAGGGTATTGTTACCTCTTTTGTGGTCCGTGGTGGTTGATGACCTGCTCAACGTGTTATCACGACACGACTTCGAATTACAAGGGTATGCGGATGACCTAGTAATCATAGTACGTGGAAAATTTGACACAACTGTTTCACAACGTATGCAGATGGCTCTCGATACTATTAACAGATGGTGTCGAAGTCAAAGCCTAAGCATAAATCCAAAGAAAACGGTCATTATCCCCTTTACTAAGCGAAGGAAGCTAAATCTAAAAGCCCCCACGCTAGAAGGAACGACCATTGACTTCAGTAATGAAGTCAAATACCTTGGAGTGACACTGGACCAAAGGTTAACGTGGAACTCACACATCAGAAAACTCCAAAAGAAGGCAGTGATAGCAACTCAAACATGCCGCAGGCTTCTTGGAAGAAACTGGGGTCTAAAGCCACAGCTGATCTGCTGGTCATACGTGACAATTATAAGACCCATGATCACCTATGCATCGCTTGTATGGTGGCCAAAAACAACACAAGTTACTACTCAGTCACAATTAGAGAAGATACAACGTCTCGCCTGTCTGAGTATCACAGGAGCAATGAGCACCTGCCCAACTGCAGCAATGGAAGCCATGTTAGGTATAACGCCCCTACACTTACAGGTGCAAAAGGAGGCGATGCTACATGCGCTGACGCTCGCAAGGATCAACCATTTTAAATCAGGGGACCTAACAGGCCACTTAGAAATTCTAAACCTCGCCCATTTAGAGCGAACGGCGTATACCGTATCAGACGTTATGCAAATAGCATACAATTTTGACCAACCCTTCAAAGTCAACATTCCGGACCGAGAAACATGGTCAACAAGAGCGCCTCCATTTAAAAGAGGATCGCTCCAATGGTACACGGATGGGTCAAAGATGGGGGAAGGAGGCACTGGCGCGGGCGTATACGGTCCTGTCTGCCGCATCTATGAAGCCCTTGGAACCAGAACTACCATCTTCCAAGCTGAGGTTTATGCCATAAACCTCTGCACTAGAATAAACCTCAGGAAAGGTTATAAAGGTGCAACAATAGATATTCTAACAGACAGCCAAGCAGCAATAAAGGCTCTGAAAGCCTATAGCTGTGAATCCAAACTTGTCTGGGAATGCCTAGACAACCTCAAGCAACTGGCCAGCAAAAGCCACGTAACTCTACGGTGGGTTCCAGGCCACGAGGGTATACCAGGCAATGAAAAAGCCGATGAACTCGCAAAAAGAGGTGCAACAACGGCATACACTGGACCTGAACCTTGTTATGGAATACAGAAAAGCCACATAAAGCACGAGGTCAGCCTATGGAAGGAACAAATTAAATCCTCGTACTGGGAAAACACACCAGGACAACGTCAGGCAAAACAGTTTATAACCATTTCGCAAAACAAAACAAGGAACGCTTTATCTCTCAGCAAGAAGGAGCTGCAGACCATCACTGGTCTTTTCACAGGCCACACTCCACTAAAATACCATCTATTTAAGATTGGTAAGGCTGAGGACCAAATATGCCGCCTATGCAATGAGGCAGCAGAAACGGCTGAACACATCCTATGCAGATGCGATGCTGCCGGTCGACGCAGACACAACATTATCGGGAAAGAGACTAGCACACCTACCGAAATAAGAGACTTAAATCTCAGAGACATCCTCAGGTTTTTCAATAGCCTTCAACTTCTCTAACAAAGGCAAGGGCTTAGAAGTTACAATAGAACCATTAAGGGTCGCAGTGACGAAATTCATGCCAAGGCCAAAGCCCCAAACAAATAATAATAATAAATAATAAAATCCCCACAAAAAGTAATCTAGGGTCTCAAATCTGGCGACCTGGCTGGCCACTCAATCGGCCCCCTTCTTCCTATTTAACGATTCGGGAACACCTCATCTAAATAAGCGCGGACAGGTACCTTGCATAATGGGGCGGTGTTTTTTACGAAATTGTTATCATTATTGCATAGCTGTTGCATTTGCAGAATTGATTTCGCCGATCAAAGTCGTCTTCAGACAGCTCTTGGATAAGGCATACCTTATAAGGATGGTACTTCGCTTTTTTCGTAATTTTGTAGACTGTAGACACTGCTATATTGAAATTAGAAGCCAATTGGTTAAGTGTCGACTGATGATTTTCGTGCACTGCCAACAAAACATTAAGCTGATCGTCTTCTGGTGGTGTTGGTCGACCAGATTTAGGAAGGTGACGAACATGCCCAAATTCACACTATTTAGACTCAACTCTGCTTACCATGCTTTGGCTAATGGGTTGCCGATCAGGATGAGTTGCATTGAACAATTCAACTGGTACTTCTCTTTGGGTGCGCATCCTGTTTCCAAATGCGATCATGCAAAGAATTTCAATTCTTTCTCGTCCAGTTAATTTAACAATTTTTTATAAAATGACAAAGTTACTACTCAATTAACACTTCAAATACACTACGTTTGACAAACAAAAGGTAAGAAATGCATTCTTTCAAGAAATAACTCCAAACAACTATCAAAATCGTCTTTTTTTAAATTATTATTGGTCTACTCTAATCACTTTACCATATATTTTTTAAACTTTGGGACTGATTATTTCGAAAACTTTCCTCTTCAAGGTCATACGTTTTTGACAATGTCGTACTCAAAAATGTGCTGTATCCAAATTCGTAAACAAAAGGATGGGGTGCCATTTAAAAAAATTGCCGATGACGTCATAGTGCGAAAATAAAAGACGATCGAAAAATGACAATTATCAGGAAAGATGCACTCATAAAAAATAAGGTTGACGACGTGTCCGAGGATTTTCTGTGAAAACCCTTCTAAAATGTTTTAACGAATTTATCCACTAGTTTACGAAAGCACTGTATATAAAATGTTGTAGAAGTCTTTTTTTTTCCTTAAGTAATATACAGGATGAATCTTAAATAACGGAAAATATTTTCATCACGCGATTCTGCATCAAAAACTGGCCAAAAAATTCTACAAGCGTTTTGCTCGAAAACGTTTAGTTTTTGAAGAATTCTTAATTTATTAAAGTTTTGTAAACTTCGCAATACTGTGTGGTCAGTCGTACTGAGCTGTGTGTTAAGTCGCCTGCGATTCATATAACAACGCACTTGATTTAATATGGAACCTAAGGAGATTGTATACAGGCATACTAGACCTTCTTCATGGTAATATTCTAATTTTAATGTGCTGCTTGCATTTTGAATTAACAGTACATAACTAGTAACGAAATATCGACTATACGTTTTAAGTTTTTTATTTTGTAAATTACAGCAATTGTTCAAAGTGCTACCCCCAACTTCTATGCATTTCATACACCTACGTATTATACTCCCTTCTAGATTTTGAAGCATATAGCTTTGTTGAATCATTGCTGAAGTTGCTCTCGAGTATCAGTTTCCACCGCATACACAAATGCTTTTAATGTTCCCCACAAGAAAAAATCAAGACAGCTTAAATCTGGGCTTCTTGGTGGCCAAGGTAATGGACTGCCACGACCAATTCATCTTTTGGAAATTCATGACTTAACCATTCTCGTGTTTGAATTTCCCAGTGGGCTGGTGTCCCGTCCATTTGAAAAAACATATTTCTTCTTAAATCTAATGGTACATCATCTAATAGATCCCTAAAATCGGTGTCTAAGAATTCAATAAAATTATTCGCGTTTAGGCGATCAGGCAAAATGTGTGGTCCTATAAGCCTATTACCAATAATACCACCCCACACATTAACGCTAAACCGAACTTAATGATTTGTTTCATACAGTGCATGGGGTTTTTCATACGTCCATTGGTGCATGTTATGGATATTAAATGTTCCATTTCTGGTGAACGTAGCTTCATCAGTCCACAAGATGTGTCCAGTAAAATCAGGAACCCTTTCTTGCTCACGAAATAACCATCTGCAGAATCTGACTCTTTGCTGATAGTCTTCTGGTAATAATCCCTGTATCGTTGATAATGACACGGGCACAAACCATTTTCGTGTAATAAGCGATGAACTGAAATGAATTTGGCTAACATCAAACTTTCTGGCAATGGATTTGTTCTGGTTTATTTTCGGCTGCACTTAAGATATTTTCTTCAACCAGTGGTAACTACTCGATGAGGACAGCCTCTGCCAGCTATTGGAATGTGTATAGTTCTTTCAGTTTCTTGCATTCGTTGATCCAATCGTCGAATAACATTACTATTTGGATGCCTTCTGTTTGCATACCGTTCGGCATACAAATTAGCAGCAGCATTAAAATTGCTTCGACATGACTAAAATCAAACTAAACTGAAGGTACTAAGATAATGATTGCAAAGAGAATTAAACACGACGTTTTGATCAGCAAATTGTCACAGAAATGTTATTAAATGTCAAATTACTTAAAATAAAAAACTACGTCAAATCCTACGTTTGTTTTAAAATGTGAAATTTGTATTGCACGTATTTGCAACATTTTTGGAAAACTCAGGCATTGCAGAAGCTTTAAACTTCTGATGGAAGTTCTGGGTAAACCAAGGGTATGATGACTACAATTACAGATTGGAATTCAACTTAAGACTGCCAATAACTCCTCGTTATGAGGTTAACAGCAAATTGGTATAAGATTTTATCGCTTCATTTTTGATCCAAAATCAAATGGTATGTCTATTATACGCCATTAAGATTTACGCTGTATAAACAAAAATAAAATAAGAACATTATCACTGCAGAAAATGTTGTCACATTTATCATGAGCTAGAATGAATGTTTATACCACACCAAAAATCATCCGCTGGCTTGTACACCTGTAAAACTATAGGCGTTACAAAGCAGGCCTTCGGGTCCTCCATGGCCCCAGGGCAACTACTGGTAGCAGGTCCAGAAGACCACCACAGCGTTTAATGTGTTAATTGAAAGTCTCTACGGCAGATATTATGCACATAAAACTTTGATTATTCTAGCTACTATTGTGGTTGTTACTCATTAGCTGATTTGATATTGTATTTTGTTGATAATACAACTATCAATTCAACTTCAATATTGAAATATTAGAAGCAAGATATAACATTGTTAAATAAAAACATTACCTTCAATAAATATGATTGATTATCGTCACTGAAAATTTGAAAGTGATTGAAAATAGACCAAAATTAGCGTTAACTATTGCCACCATACCTACGTTAATAAGCGGCCTGTCCACTTGCGTTTTTTTTTTATCTACTAGACAACACATTCAAGAATAAAGTAAGGTGAAAAATTATCCAAAAAATCATAAGAACTTGCGATAAAACGACATACGTGGAAATAATTCAGTGAAATTACTTCACTTCATTTGCAATCTACCATCCTTTTAAGAACATAATGCATACAACCCCAATTTATCGATTTTCTCACAATCAAAACAATGCCAAGACTCTGTTGCCAATTTATTTATCGTGTATGATACATATTGTCTTCCACATTGGCTGTAGTTCGTTTTCCAGCATTCAGGTAGACGGCCCTAAGCGCCATGAGAGATAGGGAAGGAAATGCAATGGTGTGTGTAAAAACTAACTTTCAATTTTTAGTATTCAGGACGCATAGGATACCTTTAAAGCAAAATCTTTGGCCACTTTCTGGAAACTACTAGACATTTTTAAACCATTTTAAAAACAGTTGATAATGCCTAGACGAGGCGTCGGCAACCTTTTTTGGATGCGGGTCAAAATCAACCAAAATGTTACTATTAAGAAGACGTTACGGGTCAGTGGTATTTCATTATAAAACAGTGTTTTAGTGAATAATAAGATAAATGTTATTGAGAAAATAGTTACAATATGCTTTTAAACTTTAAACATAAAAAACAAAACTATAATTTTTCTAATTATTATAAGAACAAGTATAATTGTCAAATTTTAGTTGATTAATTTATGAACTTTATTTATAAACGTTTTCTTCGTTAACAATTGCTCCCCTGATGCTGAATTTGCGACGTCAACTTAGTCACCTTAAGACGAGTACAAACATCTGAATTTTCGGCAGTTAAGCTGTTTCTATTCTTACTTAAAATAAATTTCATGTGTGAAAATATTTGCTCACATTTATAAGTAGAACCGAACGCGGACAAAATGGCAAAAACAATTTTTTTAAAGATGAAAATTTCGTAGGAAGTGATGCCCAACACGTTGATATCATGAGAACATGATTGTCTTCCGTTTTTTATAAATCTTTCCGTTATGTCTTGAATTTATCTGTCCACAACGTTGAACTTATCAATCATTTCTAAACTGAAATTATCAATTTTAAGATATTCAAAATACTGCAAATCTAAAATATTTTCTTCTATTTCGTCGGGCCTTATTATAATTGTAAACATTTCGCTGTGCTTCTTAAAACTTTTAAATCTACTTCCAAATTCATTTCTAATGTTCAAAATCCAACTTTCCAACATATTTAGATTGCTTTCATCGACATTTTCTTTCTCATGTTGGCTTTTTGACAAGGGAAGGAAAAGAAATATTTTAGTTTTTTTTCAGTTTCAAATAATATTAATTTAGAAGGAAAAACTCTTTCATTCCTCGTACATTTTCAAAATTGTGTAGTTATTTCGTTGGAGTCGTATATTGAAATCATTATAATTGTTCATTATGTCTGTTAAGAACCAAAGTCTTAATAACCATTGTTTATCATTGAGTTCGAGATCATTTCTACCGATTCCATAATGAAACATTTGTATATCATAAAAGCGTTCTACAAATCTATTAAGAACTTTGCTTTGACTTAACCATTGTATTGCAGAATGTAACAGCAAATCTGCATATTTCAATTCAATTTCCTCCAAAAAAAGCTTTAAAGCGCCTGTGTGTTAATGCTGATCATGCTACTATTATGTTTACGATCCTAACAACCTTTTCCATTACATCCTTAAGTTGTTGTGTAGATAAATAAAGATGAATGTTTATGTTTTATAATAATTTTGAAATTATACCTTATTTGCGGAACTCAAAAGGGTCACTTGAAATTATCAAATGGGTCACTTGGTGACCTGCGGGTCACAGGTTGCCGACGTCTGGGCCGTAGACATTCAAAATATGTAATACAAAATACATATAGTGTCAAATAGTGCAACCAGTGGTGAAAATTTTAACAGTGTGCTCGCCCTTTTGTTTGACGAAAAGGCGCAAATATTCTTAGAGACACTTATCTTTTGAATCCTATAAAATTCGACGTTTTTAATAATTTTGAATTAATAGTAAAACGTCTTCTTTATTCAAATGTATTTCAATAGCGGGGAGGTTACAACTGTTAGTAAACAAAACACTTATTATAAAAATTCAATGTTTTGAGGAAAATAAATTAGGTAAACAAAATTTTAACAAGGGGCTCGCATATTCCGCGAATAGTTAACAATGGGCTTGTGCGAGCTCCCTATAACTCATGACTGAGTGTTACCCACATAATAAGATTAAGAAGTATCTTAATTGTCATGGGAAAGTGATTTTTCATAAAAATTTCATTGTTCTACACGATATTAGGTTAATTCATTATCAACAAGCATAACTTTTTAAATATTTTTGGCAAAAATTAAGAAATATAATATAGGCTATTGTCAGCATAATTGCTATTATTGTCTTTGTTTTTGTAGAACTTTAAGGAACTGCAAAGCTTAATGAAAGCATTTTCAGATGATGTTGTAGGCCAGTCTCTATATTTTGACGTAGACATATCTCCATATTTTGAAGTATTAAACAGACACCCTGTATAATTACACTGGTTTTTCATGTTTTTTTTTTTCGTATTGTGTTATTTTGGAAACATTATATATGATTTTTTTAAATATTTTAAAAATTCTGAAAAAAAAATATATATTATTCACTTCAGGAAACGTAAAGCGCCCGAAGAAGACGAAGAAAATCCAGAAGGAAAGAAGCAAAAAGCTGAAGAACTGTTAAGGAACATTGATGTTGACAGTTTTCTTAAAAAACTGCATGGTGAGATGTGATTCGCTGCAGGGCCAAGCTTACTGTTTGGATATGTTCAAATTTGTGTAAGCGAGACATTCTTATCTTACCGTTACGTAAACAAAGCAGACATGAAGGTGAATACAGAATAAAAATAATTTGTAAGGAAATAGAACTGGAAAAGATACTTAATGTATAACAAGTTTGTGTAATAGTGAGGAAGGTTTCTTCTTAAGACACTGCCCAAATGTAGTTTAAGTCGCAAATATTTTGTAAACAGGATGATGTTAATATTTATTACTAGTAACTAAGTTGTCACAGTTGGAAAATAATTTAAATATATATTTAGCCATTTTATATTGTTCCTGGCCACATGAATCTTTTGAATGTTTATATGTTCTTTATCATACATGATGTTGCAAAAATATATAGAATGCCTATGTTAGAATTTTTAAAGTTTATTGTTTGTTCAAATGAAGGTCTATTTTTTATTATACAAATAATCTGATAGAATCTAAAACCAAATCTTTTATCTTAACACGATAAAAAATTCAACACTGTTATTAATTAAATTTTAAAGTTGAATTAAAATACTTCCACCCTTTTGAAACCTTAAATTTCTTTATTTTAAAAATAGGCTGCATTCTACCATGGAAATTTATTTAAACTAACTAAATTATCTTGCAAATGGATTGTTGTTTTAATTTGCTCTTTTTAATAACTACTGTTTTATGTAATTGCAACTTGTATTTTACAAAATATGCTTATCTCAAAAGTGTTTTCCCATTTTTTAATGAACTAGATGTACATTTTGTAATTTGTGATATTAAGTTTAAAAGAGACATTGTAAATTTGTATATATGTAGAACATAAGATTCTTTTGCATTAATATGTTACAAGCGAGATTGCATGGTAACATTGTTAACTTCATTCCTTACAGATTGTAATATTTAGACTTTGTATGAAATGTAAATCAATGTAAGTATACAACTTTGTACAATTTGCAGATAATTTTACTTTGTAACTCTTGATACATTTAATTTTGTGTTATAATTAAAGTGTTTGGATTTTAATAACAGTTTTCTAATATTACATACACACTTCAACCAAGGTACAAGAATAATATTTAAATGTTTTAAACCAATGCTAATAATTTAACAGTTTGTTTAAAAGTTTAAGATCTGTGATATAAACAAGATATGTAGTAAATTTTTCATATAATTTCAGTAGAACCTTATTTGCATGTTTGACTGCTGTGGGTTGTTTGGACCCATTCAACATCTTCATAAAAGCGGGGGTCACTTATCCTCAGAGCTGCACGTTTGTAGAAATAATAGTAAAACGGGGCCACTGAAATTTCAAAGTTAAAATGTGCTATCAATGATATACACTTACTCCTACTAAATCGCTGAATAATGTAAAATACATGAAGCCCGGTAGACCAACTGTGTTGTAATGGATCTTTCCACCTCATGGATAACGTCCATATATGTAAAATCGTTGTGAAAATGAAGTAAACCATGCATATTATTATGGTCAAACGAAATCGGTCGTACAGGAGTTCAATCAGACCCGCCTGCAAAGTTTTCAGTTAGGTATGCAAAAGTAGCAAGTACAAAGTGCTCACCTGGAAGACATAGGTCGAGAAGAAAGTTAAAAGAAGTGCCGCTAAAGCAAGTATTAAACAAACATCTTGTACTCTAAAACAATTTCTTTAAAATTAAAGTACTGAATAACATTCTAACTTATACATACATAAACAATATTAACATAACTGCATTGTGTCTTCTAACAAATACTGATAAAGTATTTATACCGAGATCTATAAGAATAAGAAGCGTCTGAAGACATAATATTGCACTGTAACGACCTATTGTTAATTTCATTCTGCAATAAACTCAGAATTATCTTAGGATCATTTGAATTTCGAGTATTATTTGCAATTTGTTCAAGTTACTAATAAGACGTAGTTAAATGCTGCTTTGACATTTAACCCTCGAACAATACAAACACTGGTAAGTCTAGTATTATTGAATTTTCGTGACCCGGTTTCACTATTGGCGTCGCGACGCGTGACTCGATTGGCTGTTATCCCTATGACGTTTGTCTCAATTTGGCTGCGTTGCCAGATTTCATAACTTTGAAAATGTGGATATACAATTATCCATGTGGCTTATTTATTAATGAAGTAGTATTTACGTATGCGAAGGTAAAATATATAAACTTGAAAGCGTAAAGAAGAAGCTATTTCTGTGTCTAAAGTTCCCGTAAGCGCTGACCGACTGCACCTTTAACTACTGTACCAAGTGTATATATTTTTCAGTTTTTATCAGTACATCATTGACCCCAATCACATTTAAGGGGGACAACTTAGCTAGCTCACCCTGTATACTACATCATAATACATCTCAAAACAAATGTCATTAATGTGAACGAATTTTTTCGTATACGCCATCGTAGGTGGATCTACTGGCCTGAACCTCTAGTGTTTGCTGGCAACGCTGCAATTTGTGTATGTTTCCGTAATCTAACCTTACTTAAAATTCAGCGATTTTATGAATAAAACTATTTCTGCAGTGAACATACAAAATCACAGAAACTAATAAAAACCTTCTAGTGTAAATTTGAAAAATTGTCAAAGCATGAAGCTCGTAATATTATGTTGTATAAGTTAACATTTTTTTAAAAGGTAAACCCTTAACCTCCAAAAGCAAGTATTTACAACATTTTATATTTTTCAGGAGAACCTTACATGAACTTACCCAAAAACTACATAAATAACATGCAGAGAACAGCATTAATGTATTAAAGAAAATCTAGATATTCTCATTCTTCCATACTATTTTCGTTTTCATTTAGTGGGAATTAAATGATATAGAATGGCATCATCACCAAACGACAACTACACAACGCGAGTTGTTATTACTTATAGCTTATTTAGTTGTTGCTACATGTTAGTATATATGTTTATCATGTTTTATTACAAAAATTTGTATAATATTGGAAAGCGTAATTGTATGCCTTTAATAGCAGGTATAGTTCTTGCAGAATGCTTTAAACTGGTCCTTCTTCATTTAAGCCAGAATATAAATGCTCGTGATAAATATAATAAACCAAAGAAGTACCATTTAAGGAATGTGTTCAGAAGTACGTTAGTAATTTTTACAATGATTGTAGTATATTACATTATTGCTGTGTTGTTTGGTGCTCCGTTTACAGTTGAACAAGAAGGAACATTGATGTTTTCAATACTGCTTACAGCCTTAACTGTATTTCCTTCCTGTTTAAACCTAGGTGCTGACGTTACTGTTTCACTTTTAACTGGAATAACAACTGTTCAACATGACTTATTTGTTGATGTGGTTAAATGTAATGTATGTTTTACCCTGTTTGGGGCATGGTTAGGTGCTATTTGCATTCCACTGGATTGGGACCGACCATGGCAAGTGTGGCCCATTCCCTGCAGTTTAGGTGCAATTCTTGGATATACCTGTTCTCATATTGTTAGTTTAATTAACTTTGCACCAAAATGTACAAAACTATTTGTTAAAAAAACTGGCAAATATGGTTTGTAATTATTGAATTATTTATTCATGTAGGTACATGTAATTTTATATTTCGTAAAACAATCATGTTTCTATTTTAGTATGTGCCAAGCATTCTTGTAAGCCACCATGCACATTTTATAAAATGTTATATTCTGTTATTAATAGCTAGATATATTAAATAAACTAATAGTTGTAAATAGTAGTTATTTCTGTGTAAATCGAGACTGGTACAACTTCTGCTTGTGATGGTACTTGCTATAAACGATTGATAGCATTCTACCTTAGTGAATATCGTTAACTCGTTCGACAACAGGCAGTTTATACTTATGATTCCATATTGGTATTTTCCATAGAGCAATGGTCCTCCAAGGTGTCCCTAAAAAGCTTCAAGTATTATTTCTAATAATATTCTTACAAATTGGGTATTTATAAAAAACATGCATTACTGCTTTGCTCATCTCTTCTTTATCAATTCCTTCTTTACCTTATGATGTCGAGGTTGCCATTCATACATTCGGGATTAATTGAAGGTGATGGGTCCCCTTTGGACTTACATCAGGCTCCTCCCACTCCCCTCGACTACATTCCCTCTTCATTTTTACTATTTGTGTTAATTGTACGTATGATGTTGTGTGTGGTCTTGTTACTTCTGCTGGTTCTATCCCTCTTACTACTAGGCTACTCGGCGTTTACTGCTTTACTCATGTAATTTTTAATAGTACAGCTTCAGTAAAGAACCACTTTTGTACGGAATAGCTTAGAAAAGCTTTACAAAATCACAAAAAGTCTTCCATGAAGAAAATTATGTTAATTTGTATAGGGGGGGGGTAAGGGGTGGCGCCAACACCTAGTCGCCCAAATGTCAACCTCACCTGCACGTGGTACCCTCTGCTGGATAACAAACGAGGCTTTGGCGACCCAGTGTTCGGGCGGATAACCGGACCCCAGTTGTCCCGAGGTAACGGGGCCCTCCTTGTCGGGCTAATCACCTACTGGAGGTATGATGATCAAAAGAAGTTTTTATTGCTTCGGAACTGGACGGATTGAAGGAAGACGATTGGAGCGGAAAAGGAAATTGAGATTTGGAACATAGGATATTAAAACGATTAATGGAAAGGACTAAGAATCTCATGGACTCAGAAAATGAATAACAAAGCAGTTACCTATAAAATTGGGTCAGAACACCAATTGATGAAAACAATTATAAATAGAAGAGCAAAATACTTTGGTTATATGATGAGACACGGAGAATATAATGCGCTACAGACCATACTAGAAGGGAAAAGAGGAGTTGGGAGAAGAAAGAAATCCTGGCTGAAAAACCTAAGAGAGTGGACATCACAGAGCTCGACAACACTAATCCACAACGCAACAGATTGAGAGAAATACGCTATGATAATCGCCAACCTCAACTAGAGACGGCACGTTAGAAGAAGCAGAATGGAAAGGAAGTGGAATTAGTACAGGAAATGCAAAAATATAAAACGCATATCCTGGGAATCAGTGAAGCCAAAAAGAAAGGACAAGGAATAAAAAACTTAAAAGGGCTGTGTTTTAAGATACTCAGGGGTCCCAACAGGTAGAGCAAATGAAAGAGTGGCTGTAATACTAACAGCAGAAATTGAAAGACGAATAACAAACTGGGAAGCAATTAGTTCAAGAATAATAGCAATAGATATTCAGTTGGAAGAAACAATAACACTGATACAAATATACACTTCCACAGAAAATGCCACCAAAAATGAAAAGGAGGACATTTATGAAAAATTGCAGAGAGTAGTAAAAAAGGGTAGAGAAAGAAGTAAACATACAGTAATAATGGGGGATTGGAATGCGCGAATCCGGAACAACGAAAATGTGGATGTGCTTTTAATGGGAGGCTGACTCGCCGTACTCATGCGAACAGATTGAGCTCGCGACCGACCCGCTGCAATGACGTGAACACGTGCTGGACGTCGATTCGTGTTTCGACTTTGGACGCCCCTAGCGGCCGAACGGTACGAGCTACAGGAAAGTGCCATAAGGAAAAGTTGTCCTCGACGAGGACCGCATATGTTGTTGGCCTCGTCGAGGACAACTTTTCCTTATGGCACTTTCCTGTAGCTCGTACCGTTCGGCCGCTTTTGCAATTAGCGGTCCGCTAATTGCAAAATTTTCCGGGTCCCTTCTTTTTTCCATAAACTTGTTATTTTCAATCATCTGTCATTTTTTTCTGGATGAATATTTTTTTATGAAACTCAAGGATCATCAGACGCAGAATTAAAAATACCTTTCAAATGAGGTGTCACTCGATTCCCACTGCCATTTAAAAAATTAATTCAAGATGGCGCCTAGTCGCCATTTTGAAAGTTATAAAATTTAGATATGGGCTAGATATACTCAAGAATTTTAGGAAGAAGGCTGAGAGAAGAAACAGAAGGACGGGTAGAGGAAGAGCAAGCAGCATATAGAGGGGTACGACAGACGCAGGACCATATTTTCACATTAGGAATCATTACTGAAAAAATGATAGATAGAAGAAGGGATTTATACCTGGCTTTCATCGATCTCAAAGCTTCATTCGAGACCGTGCCTAGAAAACAGATATGGAAAGTACTAGAACAGCTAAAGGTGAATAAGAAACTTAGAAGAGCAATAGATAGTATATACGAGAGAGTGAGAGGAATAGTGAGACTAGATGGCAAGGCGATAGTCTGAGTCCTCTGCTATTCATCCTGATTATGAACACGGTGATTAAAAACTGTAAGCAGAGAACCAGGAAGCTAAAGATAGGCAATTATAGTCTTGGCAGGAAGTAGAGAACAATTACAGGCAGCAGTGAACGTGTGGAAAGATGAAATAGAAGCAGTTGGATTTAAAATCAACATCGAAGAAACAAAAACAATGCATATATCGAAGCAAGAGCACCAACCAGCACAAAGAATCAAAATAGACAACATAGACGTAGAAGAAACAGAAAGATATGAGTACTTAGGAACAGTAATTACAAACGATGGAAGAATAGACCGCGAAATATTAAATAGGGTGAACAAAACTAGACAACTATACTACGCTATAAATAGAAGTATAATTGGAAAAAGAGAAATAAAGACAGAAACAAAGCTACACATGTACAAAACAGTATATGCCCCAGTTTTGATCTATGGGGTAGAAAGCTGGACTATGCTGGACAAACACAAATCCAAAATAACTATGGGGGAAATGCAGTACTTAAGGAATGTATCTGGAAAAACGAGAAGAGGTAGAATAAGAAATACAACTTTTAGAGACCACAATAGAAAATAAACAGCTAAAATGGAATGGGCATACGAAAAGAATGGCAGAACCCCGAATTCAAAGACGAATACCTACTACAAGCAAGAACGGAAGGCAGACGACCAAGCGGTAGACCAAGGAGAATGTGGACAGATAACATCCAAGATATGGCAGGGAAGAAAGGAAAAACAATGGGGGAATTAAACAGATTGACAGGAGACAGAAACAACTACAGGAAATGAATCGAGGCATCCAACGCCGTTTAGGCAAAGAGCGAAAAGTGAAAAAAGAAGTATAGAATGTGTAGCACTTCTGTACATTTAATGCTGTTTGTATGCGGTAGATACGTTTCACGGAAAACCGCATATACAAAATTGCACAAAAAAGACATTATTTATGTTATAAAATTAGGGATACGTTCCATGATTTTAAAAAACTGCGTAATTCTAAAGCAATGAATTAAAATTAACCGAAAATCGCGTAAACAAAGTGTGTAAGAAATCAATAAAATAGGAATGCGTTGCACACCATAAAATCATGAAAAAAGTTTCAAAATCAAGGAATTTGAAATAAAACAAAATAGGTTTACTTTTAAATTTTTTCCTTCGATTTTCTAGTGCATTGGATTATAAAGTCAAATATTACTCGATCTTTTGCTGCTTTAAAACCACTTGCTTTTTTCTGAGATTTGACGATATAAGTTCGATTTTGTCCTGTACTGGATAACGAAAATGTTCATTGGTTGGGTTGGAACTCCAGTGCGGCTGCCCACAGTATGGAAGACACAGAGTTCCAACTCAGCATGTTGGTGTTCTGGTTTAAGTAGTTAGTGCATCGTAGAGTAGAGTTAGTTAATAAAGAATCGTAGAGCAGCGTAGAGTAAATTTGCAATGTTACGTTTTTAATATATATTTAAAGTTTACCAAGTGTTTCAATTAATTAATACCCTTTCAAATATAAACATGAGAGAAGTTTAATACATGGCGATCCTGCCAGTCGTGATCCAGCTAATCCTGCCATTTCGGGAAATTAAGATTTAATAAAATGGGAACCAGCCAATCAAAAGAAGAGGTAATTATAGCGCAGACAGGAAATAACGGCAAATCATTTAATGCCATCGAGAAAATTCAAGGATTGTCCTTCAGCGAAATACTTGGAATTGTTGCATTTGTATGCTTTCTGTTGGTGGTCCTAGTTTATTTGATAAGAAGATGTAAGAAAACGATTGAAAAGAAAATCAGAACCGAAATAAGGAAGAGCCAGGACGAGCTTAGGATCCAAGAGATGACCCAGAAGAGAACGCAAGAGGTGTAATAAATGTTTAGTGAAGTGAAAAATGGCCTCTCTCTTACAGTTAAGTGCGAAAAAAAAATATTGCGTGTGCCTGTAGAAGAAGACCGCAAATATCAACAAGCGTCTTACTGACAAATGAGGACTTCATGGTAAATTTAGAATTATTGGGATTTAAAATAAGTAAGAAATAAGTTTTCAGACAAGTTAAATTAAGTTATTTTTGCAAATGAGTAAAGTCGATTCATTTAGGGATATTTATGAACACGCTAGAGTTATTTATAGGAATTTAGCTAAAGATAATCAACAAAGAAGGGTAGATTTAAATGTTAATAATAGTAAGCTTGTAGAATTAGACAGTATAGAAAACGAGCTTGACAGTTTAAGAAGGAATTATAACTCTGTAGCTAATGACGAAACAGAAATCAAGGAAGTAAAAGGTTATGTTGAATCAACAAAACGAATTAATGCTGATATTCGTAAAACGTTAGGCGATAGGATAAAAAATATACGTGAAATAGAAAATACAGTTAAAATAGGAAAAATGGGTGAAAAATTTGACTTAAAAACTGCGTCCAGCTTATTGCCTTCTCTAGACAATACAGAGGATTCTGTTAAACAATTAACTGATGCCATTGAGTTATACGATAGTCTTTTAGATAGTGACGGGAAAATTATTTTAACAAAATTTGTTTTGAAAACTAAACTCTCACAGAATGCTAAATTACGTTTAGAAGCACAATATGCGAATAATGAAGACTTGATTAAAGATATGAAGAAAAACTTGCTAGTCAAACATTCTCCCACGGCGTTATCAGTTCGATTACATAATGCGCGCCAAAATGAAAAATCTATTGATGAATTTGGCAAAACGATTGAAGAATTACTGGTCAATTTAACATTAGCACAATCTGATGGTAATAACGAAACAGTTAAAATTTTGAAGAGTGCAAATGAAAAGATTGCAATAAATTCATTCGCAAACGGTTTACGTAACCATGAATTACGTACAGTTATCAAATCACGAAATTATTCCAAATTAAAAGACGCCATAAGTGGAGCAAAAGATGAAGAAGTTACAAAAAACACTTCTTCATCACAAGTTTTTCACTTACGGGGAAAACATAATTTTTTTAAAGGTCGTTACACGATTAATAAACAAAATACTAACAGTCGGCAAAATTCTTATCAAAGGTCGCAAAATCACCTAAGTAACAATTACATCAGGTGGAATACTAGAAGCGGTCGTTTTACACGTGGAAACATGAGAGGAAATAATAGCAGCAGGAAATTCACGCAAAGAAGTTATTACGCTAAAAATGTAATAAATGAAGATGACTCAGGTCCTTCGACTTCAAATCAAAAATGTTTTCGTCCCCAACAATAGATATACGGATAATAATTCTATAGTTTTAAGTATGAATGCGTTAAATTTTGTAAGCATAAGATATGAGATGAACGATTTATTTTTTCTCTTAGATACTGGAGCATCAATCAGTATAATTTCTGCATCATCTTTGAAACATGATCAGTATATTGACTACAAAAGTAAAATCAAAATTAAAGGAATTTCAGGTTCAATGTACTCGATAGGTGCAACAAATATTTCTCTAAAAATAGGTAATAATGTGTTAAGTCATGAATTTCTTGTGGTTAATGACTTTGATAGTGACATGAATGGTATAATAGGAGCGGATTTCCTTTGCAAGTATTCAGCAGTTTTAAATTACGAGCAATTCACATTTTCCATTTTGCTTGCGGGAAAAAAAATTTCTATGCCACTCAGGTCAAAGTATGACTATTACACAACAATTCCTCCAAGGTGCGAAGTTATTAAATATTTTCGGGTTCATTCCACCGAGGATTATGTTGTCATACCTGAAGAAATATGCGAATGTGTATATACAGCAGGAATTATAGCGAGACCTATTAACAATAAAATACCAGTAAAAATTAAATGTAAGCGATAGGGAAATTAAGTTAAAAAATTTTAATCCAAAAGTCGAACAGCTTTCCAATTTCGAAACATGTAAATTTGGTGACGTTCCATTTTCTGTAGACCGCGTGGATAAATTATTAGATGCCATCAATGTAGACGGCTTAAGTGTTGAAGAAAAAGATTCTATTCAAAAAATATGTGCGAAATATTTGGACGTATTTTGCCTAGAAAATGACCCACTTACCGTAACTAATATTTATAAGCAAAAAATTCATTTACTGAGCGGAGCAACTCCTTCGTATGTAAAACCTTACAGATTGCCACATGTACAAAAAGCGGAAATACATAAACAAATTGATAAAATGTTAGGAGATGGAATTATAGAACCGACAAAAAATTCAGAGTGGTCAGCACCACTTCTAATTGTGCCGAAAAAAGCCGATAATAATAGTCAGAAGAAATTACGAGTAGTAATTGATTATAGGTTATTAAACAAACGAATCAAAGATGATAAGTTCCCATTACCCTGCATTGAGGAAATATTTGATTCTTTATCCGGAGCAATCTATTTTTCGCATTTAGATTTATCTCAGAGTTTCTATCAAATTGAATTACATAAATCATCCCGCCCATATACAGCTTTTACCACCGATCGTGGTCAGTTTCAAATGACTAGATTGCCAATGGGTCTTAAAATTAGCCCAAGTGCATTTTCACGGGCAATGACGATTGCTATGTCCGGGTTGAATTACGAAAATTGTTTCATTTACTTGGACGACTTAATCGTTTTCGGTAACAATTTAGTAAATCACAATAAAAACTTAATAAAAGTGTTACACCGGTTACGACAAGTAAATTTGAAATTGAATCCAAATAAATGTAATTTTCTGCGAAAAGAAATATTGTATCTTGGTCATAAAATTTCGTCTGACGGTATATCACCTGATCCGGAAAAAATCAGAATAATGCAGCAGTATCCTATACCAAAGGATTCTGGTGAAACAAAACGGTTCGTTGCATTTGCAAACTATTATAGGAAGTTCATACCAAACTTTAGTGACATAACCGTACCTTTAAATCGCTTAGCTAAGAAAGGTGTTGTTTTCGAATGGTCAGAGGCATGTCAACACGCGTTTGAGAAACTAAAAGAAAAATTAATTAATCCACCTATTCTACAATATCCAGATTTTTCAGAAAATAATACTTTTATTTTAAGAACGGACGCATCCAATTTTGCTTTAGGTGCAGTACTCTCGAATGCAGATGACAAACCTGTTGCGTTTGCTAGTAGAACATTGAATAAATCTGAGAAAAATTATAGCGTTATCGAAAAAGAACTGCTTGGTATTTGTTTTGCTGTAAAAAAATTTCGACCATATCTGTATGGCAGAAAATTCCATATTCTCACTGACCATAGACCGTTAATATATTTATTCGGAATGACGAATCCGTCGAGTAGATTAACAAGTTTAGGTTAACTTTAGAAGAATACGACTTCACTATAAGCTACGTGAAAGGAAACGAAAATGTTACAGCTGACGCTTTATCGCGTATTGTAATCGATTCCAATGAATTAAAGAATCTTAATGAATCCTCATGTGCAGCTGTAAATGTTCTGACGAGAGCACGAAGTAGGGAAACTAACGACGATTCTACAGGAGCTTTTGATAATACTCTTTTCGACAACAGGCTTGATCACCCTGGAGTCATAGAGATATTAAAACCACCTTTGGAGTCTGTCGAATTACGTCCAGTCTTACATGAAGAATTTAATAAAATTTCGAAAAGTCGAATCGGTTATTACCGATTAGGGAACATTATTTATGATACAAGTAAAAGCATAATTTACATAAAACAGGAAACTCGATCATCGTTAGCATTAACTGCAACGTTGAGAGACCTGAAGAAAGTGTGTATAAAATATAAAATTCCGGAATTAGTTGTAATTAAAAACGAAAGATGCGCATCGTTATTACAAGAAATTTTAAAAGTTCCCAATGAAATAAAAAACGTCGGCATAAAAATAAACATTATAAATGCCTATGAAACTATTACAGATAAAGAGACACAACAATTAATACTCAACGACTTCCACATGTTACCAACCGGAGGGCATGCTGGGATTAATCGTATGTACAATAACATTAAGAAGTATTATTTTTGGTCAGGACTTCGAAAAGATATCGAAAATTTCACTAAGCGTTGTGATGACTGTCAACGGTATAAGTATTCTAAACCTAATAAGCAGCCATTGACAATCACCACTACTGCAACGTCAGCATTTCAAAAAGTTTTTCTTGACTTGGTGGGCCCCTTAGAACAAGACATGGAAAACAATCGTTATATTCTGACTTTACAGTGCGAATTAAGTAAATTTGTCGAAGCATACCCCTTACAAAATAAAGAAGCGATAACAGTAGCAAAATCTTTTGTAGAAAATTTTATACTACGTTACGGTATACCCCAAGAAATCGTAACAGATCAGGGTACCGAATTTTTGGCTTCCACCTTTAAAGAAGCTTGTAAATTATTAAAAATTAATCAGCTGAATTCTACAGCATACCACCATGAAACTCTAGGAGCTCTCGAAAATTCTCACAAAAATTTGGGTGCATATTTACGAATTCAGGCTTCAAACCATCCTGAAACTTGGAGCTCTTGGATTTCTTATTGGTGTTTCTCGTACAATAACACGGTACATTCAGAAACGCGCTATACCCCGTACGAACTAGTTTTTGGGAAAACAGGTCGTTTGCTCTCAAATATCACTACAAAGGTTGATCCAATGTACAACTTTGAAAATTATCCATTGGAATTGAAGTATCGTTTACA
>JABXWE010013312.1:0-21317 GCA_014611495.1 Limonius californicus
TTCATATTCATCGATCAGTCAAATTGAACGAACTATAGATTAATTGATTAAGCAAGTTGAAATAACTGCAAATTAATTGATTAAGCAAGTTGGAAGAAGAATAGATTAATCGATTAATCAAATTGATATAACTACAGATACTTCGATTAATCAAACTGAAAGCACTACAGATTAATCGATTTAGCAAGTTGAAATAACTGCAGATTAATGGATTATACAAATGCTACTCATCAGCTCAATGATATTATTAATAATTTCCAACGTAATTTCGCAAAATTCTAGTTCCTTATGGAAATTTTCTTCATTTAATTCTGGGTAGCATGAAATTTTATATAGATGAAATTTAAGAATCTTAAATAATTTGCTGATAGAATTCTTTTAATTCAGGTAGTAGTGGAAAGTTGGCGTTCGGACTGAGTTGGATTTAAGGCTACTCCTCCCAAAATTTAATTTTTTCGGTTTGTTTTAATGCACTAGGCTGCTGACGCCGTTTATTGGCTACGAATTCTGATTCTACAAATTTCACAACAAATCCAACTACATACTTATGTGAAAAATGTTTGGTAACGTACTTTTCATTAAAAGCAGAACAAATCTTCGTACACATTGACGTTCAATTCTATAGATGAAAAAGGTATCGATTGTTTCAACCTACATCATTATTGAAAACGTTGAACAGAGCTTGATTTGATTAAAGTCGAAACAAAATAATAATAAATATGTATAGTTTTAGTTCTGTTGTACTTCTGTTGGCTTTGAAAGAGAAATTTGTAAGTTGTTTAGGCTATAATTTGGAAACGAATTGTCTGATTTAATTTTTTTTGTATTATCTAGTACTGGCCGAAGGAATTAATTTGTCGTATCACATTGTATATGTTGCAATTTAATATTTTTAAACTATGAAAGTTGGACATACAAGCGTGAGTAATTAAAAAGTATTACCGTATTGTGGTCCACTTTGAACTATAAATAAATAAATTGCGTATGGGAAATGATTGCGGGGATATCCGAATACTCGGTTCCGAACCCTGCTGCCACTTTAACCTTGTTTGAGGTAGTTAGTGACGTGGCGCACTAATCTATGGGGACCGACGGTTTAAGGTACTCTCCGAGGCACCATTTTGAACTATAGAACTTCCAGTTTAGCTTGGATTAATACCTAATGCATTGTGTATATCTATATATATTTAGCCTGTGGTGGTAGCTTAGTTGATAGAGCGCTCGCTTTCTGGGTAAAACCTCGATTCTGGTTTGGGTTCGAAACCTAAGCGCTACTATGCAGATTTAGAAAAATATTGTCTGAAACCCACCACACACAATTTTCCAATCCGGCTTGCAACCGGGATCTTAATGCTAAAAACCTTCTCTGGAATTTCTGTCGTTCGGATTCGACGTTAAACTGTAGGTCCCCGGTGTTTCTACCTTAGCGCTGAGAGAAACACGCGGCAGCGAAGAGGCCGATGCCCAGTAGTGGGACTCGTCTAGATTGAAGGGTGTTAAGTATATTCAAACAGGCACAATAAAACAAAATGCATGGTTTGGCTATTTCATTCTAGCACAATCAAGAAACACAATTTTATATTATGTATGAATATTCAAAGTAATTTCCATTTACTTTAATGCACTTATTGAAAAAGTGTTTATAAATAGTCGGCAAAGGCGTTCGGAGAAACTGCTTCGAATTACATTTTTCTTAATATCTTGTACATCCTGAAATTGTTTCTCTTTGAGAACAATTTTCAGTTTAAGAATGAGAAATAAGTCTCATGAAAACGATGACTGATTGATCTGATCAACTCTATGTTTTATCAGAAAATACTTCCCAATTAGCGTAGAATGGGTAGGTGTATTGTCGTTTAGTAGAAACCAAACTACGAGAAATACGCCACAATGAACCTCTTCATCACTTCAACGTAGAATGTTTACTGTTTGTTCTTTAGCCATAAATTTTTTATGTTTTATAACCTGGGTATCGGAAAAAGAAATCAACACAGTTTTGACTAAGGATGCTGGCAATTGAAACTTTCTGTGTCTTAATGTTTAATTTCTAATACATCGCATGCCCTGGCGTTTAGTCTAATGGGCGTACTGAAACATCCACAATTTCTCAAACTCTTGCGAACGAAACTGATGTCGAGAGATCGACGGACGCTCGGTTCTGGTGCCATCTTGAACCTCCTCATATTTATTTTTAAAATGTGTAAAACGTTTAAACACAGTAGAACGCTTTAGGGTATTATATCCGTACACAGTTTTCAACATTTCATAAGTTTCTGTTGGAGCTTTCTTTAATCTACCCCAATTTTGTACTTATTAACTCGTTGCTCCATGACGACTCAGAGAAAAACACGATATACTTTTGCGCAGAAAGCAGCGGCTGTTCGATCTTCGCTTGGCCATTATATATTAATAAAACTATGAACTATTATCTTCTTCTTCTTCCACTTATAATAGGACTTTGTCCTGTTTATTCTATTATCACCTTTCTTCTTGAGATTCCGATGTCCATCGCTTTGGTGGTCTTCCTACTGGACGTTTGGTATTAGGTTTTTGTGATTTAGCCCATTTCGCTAATCGTTCAGGGCTCATCCTATCCACGTGTTCTCTCCAATATCGACGGCGTTCTCTTGTCCATTTTACGACATCCTGTACTTCTAATTCATTTATTATCGTGTTGTTACGTATTCTGTCTCTCAGCGTCACACCTTTGATAGTTCTCAATGTCTTCATTTCATTTGTTCTCAATATTCTTTTTGTTCGTGTTGTTTCAGCTCTTGTATCTGCAGCAAAGGTAAGCACAGGTCTGACGCAAGTATTGTATATTCGTATCTTACTCTTTGTGCTCATGTATTTGTTTCGCCATATAATATCTCTTAGGTAACTTGCAATTCTTGCTGCTTTATTCGCCTGGTTTCTTACCTCGTCCATTAAGTATCTATCACTTGATATGTCCACTCCCAGGTAGTTAAAACTCATTACCTGTTGGATAATGTGGTCGTCAATGACGAGCTTACATCTTATTGGGTTTTTAGATATTACTATAGATTGTGTTTTTCACAGGATATTAGCATATTATATTTTCCAGCTGTTATTTTGAATCTGTGGAGTAGTCGCTGTAGGTCATCCTCATTCTCTGCCATAAGAGTGGCATCGTCAGCATACCACAAAATTTTTATGAATCGGTCATACATTGTGTATTCTGCGTTTGCTTCATTTACGCTTTTGATGATTTGGTCCATCATAATGTTAAAGAGACATGGGCTTAGACTATCACCTTCTCTGATACCTGCTTGTACATTAATTTCTTGTGTTAGGCCGTGGTCAGTTTTTATTCTGGTTTTGTTAGCACTATTCAGTTCAGTATGTACTTCTTATTTATGTTATTTTGTTCTAGCAGGGTGGTTACATCGTTTAATCGCACTCTGTCAAATGCCTGTTTTAGATCTACAAAGCAAATGAACATAGGCTTGTTAAACTCTATAGACTTTTCTATTATTTGCCGCAAAATGAAGATTGCGTCAGTTGTGGATCTATTGGATCTGAATCCTTGCTGTTCTTCAGAGATGGCTACTTTATCATTAATTTTTTCTGCTAGAATTTTGGTTAGTATTTTGTCCCCTTTTTGTGTATAGGGACAGTTATGCTGGTTCTCCATTCTGCAGGTATTAATCCGGTATTTTCGATCCTTTGAAACAAATTCGCCATCTCCTTCTGCATGTATTCCCCCCATATTTGATTAGTTCATTGGGGATGTTGTCGATTCCAGGTGATTTTCGTGTTTTCAGCTTTCCTACCGCGACCTTTACATCTTCTAGTGTTATCTTGTCATTATCTTCGTCTTGTATTGGAGAGAGTGGTCGGTTTTCCCGTTCTTCGTTATTTGTTTCTTCATGGGCATAGAGATATTCAAAGTGCGCTACCCACTCTTCTATTTTTATGGTGTTTACTTGTACTTCCTCATTAACTAACTTCTTCCTATTTCGTAACATATTCCACACCTTTTTCTGCCCTCCATATAAGTCATGCTCCATCTCCGTCGAAAACCTTTCCCAGTATTGTTGTTTAAGTTGCTTAATCTCGTTAGTTGCTCTATTTCCGATACCCTTATATGCCTCGTATTCTTCTGGTGTTCTATTATTAATATATTTTATGTATGCGTTTCTCTTTTCTTTCGTTAGTTCTTTGATCTCCTGGGTGAACCAGGGTTTGTTATTTTTGGGTCTATTTGTATCAGTTATTTTTAAGCTTATGGCCTCGGTGTCCCTGTCTATTATATTAGTTTTAATTTTCTGCCAGGCTGTTTCAGCATTATCTTCTTCTCGAATGGCATTATGGGCGATTTTTTCTTTTAGTCTCCCTTCGTATAGGTCTTTTGTACTAACATTCTTCATTGACTATGTTGCTTTACTGTTGGTTTCATTTCAAATGACTACAGTGCTGCAGCACCAATCCGGGAATTAAATTGTCAAACCCAAGGTCAAACCTCACATGCATGAAAGGACAAAATATTTAGTACTTACTTAGATACCATTAGTGCAATTTACATACAAACGAAGGTTATTTTATAACTATAATAACCAAACAACATAAAATCCGCATATAATTTGCTCACTAATAATTGTAAATTGATTAAAAACGAACTGTTGAAGAATGCTAAATAATACTAAGATAACAAACAAAGTTTAAATTCGACTGTATTTAAACATGACATGAAAAGCCACTTGTGGAGATATTGCAAAAAATACTTCGCGTGGATTTTTACTGTCTCATGTACTAAATTGTTACAATATAGCCGCGTTGCGTCACCCACAGGCGATGCAAAATGCACGATGGAAATTATTGAAGAAGCGCGTGGGGTGTCTCCAAAAAAGACCGTTTTCACAAATCGATTTTGTCAGAATAATACCTCAACTCGTAATTGGTGTAGTTTCAATGTTTTTAATGTTGGTGTACAGTGATGAATCACTTTTGAAATTAGACCTGAATAGGGACTTGCAGAAATATTGCTGTGCCAGGACGTGGTCTGCAAAGTTTAATTTTGTAAGAGTTCTTTGGAAAGGAGTTTAAAATAGAAACCGACAAAGGACCTGAATTAGACTAACACAAAGCTTTCCATCTTAAATTTGTATTTTTAGAAACTTAATTAGGTTTAGATTAGATTAGGTTCTTCCTCTATACACAAATTATCATCAACGTCGAACTATTCACGCACATATAATGAGCAAACAAACAAAAATGCATTTTACGTTCTTGCAGTAGAAATTTCAGATTGGATTTGTAGGTTGGCCTAGCCTTTTGGCCCGTAAATTGAGGTTTCCCTTTACTCTATTCCTTACCGAGATTTTGAGATTGTGTTTCTTGTCTTTAAAATAGGAATGTTCGCAACTAGAAGTTAGAAACGGGTTGTACGTACAAATTTTGCATTTCTTATCCTTAAAGATGTAAAACGATGAAAAACGAGTTTTCCATTTCTCGTTTCAAAAATACGTCTTTATTTTCCAAAGATCCTAAAACAAGATTTTCCATTTCTGACCTGGAATGAATTTAACTGTTTGATAGTACAGAAACTTCTTTCTGTCGTCCTCCCTTAGCCCAAAATAAAAGATTTTATGTACTTGTTCCTGAAATCTACATTTCTTGTATTTGGTTCTAATACAGAATCAACCAATACTGGTTAGAAAACGAATTCTTTGTTCCTGAGCTTCAACAACAGATTTTTCTGTTTCTTAGCTGAAAAAAGACTTTCTGTTTCTTATTCCTAAAGATATTCCTTGAAAATAGAATTTCCTATATTTGCCTAACAACCTTATACCTGGATTTTTTTTTGTTGGCTTAAAGAAGAAAATATCTGAATATAGGCTTTTATTTTTTTTTTTGGTCCCAAATAGGAACTTTTAGTGTTCTGTTCTGGCCCCACACCGGAATTACAATTTTTTACGTATAATGGATTTTTCTATTTCTAAGCTTTTCTTCTATTGTTGGTCCAGAAAACGACTATCCACGCCGATGTGTTCATAAATGGGGTTTACAGTTATTAGCTCTAAACGGCTTTTTGGCATTTAAAACGAGTTTCCCAAATTGCTGTTTGCCCCAGGAATGGATTTCCTACTGTTTTGTGGTTTGGTCTTAAAACGAGATTTACATTTGTTATCCTAATATAGCTTTTACACATCTTATCCTCAAGAATGTTTCTGAAAACTAGCTTTTCATTTCCTGTGCCAAAAACACAATCAGTTCGTTTTCTGCACGTTAACACAGATTTATTTATCTTTTCTACTTCTGTTGTTTGGGCCCAAAATGGAACGGTTCTTGTTGTCACAAAGCAGATATATCTGTCTTTTTAAACATACAAATGGGTTTCCACTGTTTTTCTACAGGGACGTTTTTTGTGAACAAAAACAAAAGTTTCCATTGCGAGTTCCAAAAGCAGGATTTTCTGTTTCTAAGGCCCAAAACTGGTTTTGCATTGTTCAGTTTCAAAGTCGGATTTATTCGTATTTTTATCTCCAAATCAGACTTTTCCGTTATCGATTTAAAAAATTGACTTTTGTACCTTTGGTCCTTAAAAACTGTATTTCTCGTTTCTGTTTGGAAAATGAAATTTGCCCCAAAATGGATAATTTTTCTGTTTTACGCTTTCTGGAATTTTATGTCTCTTATCTCAATCACAAGAGAATGTATTTCTTATTCTGAAGACCCAATCTTTCAGTTTCTAAAACGGAATTTTCTATTATCTATTCTCAAGGGCGTTTTCTTTTATTTCCATACGAATTTTCCGTTTCCTATTTTCAGAACGAGTTTTCTATTCTTTGGTATCTAAAACGATTTATTTCGTTATTTATTTCCACAAATTAAAATAACTTTTTTTTTGCGCCAAAAACGGATGTTTCTTGTTCCCAAATCCATTGTCCAATTTGTCTTTCTTGTGACCAAAATGAATAATTCTTGTCTTTGATGTTACAAAAAAGGGCTTCCTCTTAATTTAAACTGCACATAAGTGGCTATTTCGTTGCTCGTTTTATGCCAGAAACGAATTGTTGTATTTGGATGTTAGAAAACGAGTTTTTTCATTTCTGAACATTACCTTATGTTGTTTCACATGAGAAAATTTATTTCTTTATTTAGTCCCTATTTCTGTTTTCTGGGTCCAAGACGGGTTAAACGTTTCTGCCACGAAACAGATATTACTGTTTTTAGTCCCAAAACGCTATTTTCATCTGTTTGGTCCCAAAAATGGCATTCCATGTAAAAAAAGTTGTTCCGTTGCTCGTTTTATACCAGAAACGAATTGTTGTAGTTTGTTTGCTAGAAAACCAATCTTTTCATTTCTGAACATTTTCTTATCTTGTTTCACATGAGAAAATTTATTTCTTTATTTTGTCCCTATTTCTGTTTTCTGGGTCCAAAATGGATTAAACGTTTCTGCCACGAAACAGATATGATTGTTTTTAGTCCCAATACGCTTATTTAAACAGTTTGGTTCCAAAAATGGCATTTCATGTAAAAAAGTTGTTCCGTTGCTCGTTTTATGCCAAAAACGAATTGTTGTATTTTGTATGCTAAAAATGCCTGTTCCCATTTCTGGACACTTTTTTATCTTGTTTCACATGACAAAATTTATTTATATAACAGAAATAAGGACAAAAGTCCTTAAAAAACCAGATATAACTGTTTTTAGGTCCAATACGATTTTGTCATCTGTTTCGTTCCAAAAATGGCATTCCATTCTTTTTCTACAGGGGTGGTGTTTGGCACAACACCATTTTTTTCAATTTCGAGCTTCTTCTGTTCGTAAGTTTCTACAACCAGTCTTGCTATGATTGGTTTCAAAGGTGGATATAGTGGTGTTTTGGTCTTCAGAAAGAAAGCTTTTCCTTTCTTGCACATCTAGGTTTATTAAACTGTATTTATCTTTCTTATCTTATGTTTTTAATTGGCTTTTAGGCCAAAACAGATTGCATTTTATGTTTCGTCGCTTCCGGGGTTTTATGCTTCTTATCCCAAACACAAAATCCAGTTGCCTGTTACCAAAATTCGGGGGTTTCAAAAACTTCTCTTCTCTTTGACCTCAATGTGGATTTTTCGTTTCCTATTCGCGAGAACGAGTTTTCTATTGTTTAGCCTCTAAAATTGTTTATTTCGTTTTTAATTTCCAAACATTAATACAAAATGTTGCATTTTTGCCCGAAAACGTAAGTATTTCTCCTATACTTCGTTTCATTCATGTCTCTCTTTCGTGTTACTAAGATCAATTTTACTTTTTCCTTTTTCACATACGTAGCTTAAACTGCACAAAAGTGGTTGTTCCGTTGCTCGTTTTCCAACACAAACTGGTTTCTCGTTTTATACCAGAAACACATTGTTTTAATAATTTGGTATTCTAAAAAACGAATATTTCCATGTATGACCATTTTCTTGCCACTTTTCACATGACGAAATTTATTCATCTATTTTGTCCCTATTTCTGTTTTCTAAGCCCAAAACGAATTAAACGTTTTTGCCACAAAACAGAATCACGGTACCAACTACAGTTTTATTACTTTTTGGTCCCAGATATGGTATCGCATTCTTTTTCTACAGATTCCTTTTTTGGAATAACACGAATTTTCCCGTTTTGGGTTCCAAAATAGACTCGTCTGCATGTAAAACCCAAACCTGGATGTGCCTTGTTTGGTTTCAAAAGACGATTTATCGGTATTTTAGTTTTAGTTAGTTCGGTACTTTCGCTTTCTTGGTCCTGAAAATTTACTCTGGCACATCTATTTCTCAGAAACTCTATTCCTCTCTCTTGTTTCTAAAACGAGATTTACTATTTTTATCCCAAATCAGATTTATATTTTGGGTTTCGCTGTTTCTGGGTTTTCATGCTCGTTATCCCGAAACAAGAGTTTCCATTTCTTGTTTAATATTGAAGACCCAATTATTCAGTTTCTTGTCTCCAAAGGCGGGATTCTCTACATCTAGCCTCAAAAACGCGTTTCACCTTTGATCTCGATATAAATCTTTCGCTTGCTCTTCTAAAACGAGTTTTTCGTCCATTGACCTTCAAAATAAATTAGATTATTGCGAGTCGTATTTCCAAAAAAACAAAATAAATATCCTTTTTTGCACCAGGAACGGATTTTTCGTTCCGCAAGTCCCATTGGCCTTTTATTTTTCTTGTAACCAAAATGGATTTTTCTTTTTCCTGTTCCAAGAAACGGACTTTCTCATAACTTCAACTGTAACCACGTGGTTGTTCCGTTGCTCGTTTTCAACACAAACTCGTTCTTCATTTCATGCCTCAAACGAGTTTTTTTCGTATTAAAAAAACGAGTTCTTGCATATTTTGGTGTTAAAAATAATCTGATTGTTGAATGCCATAAAAACGGATCTTTGAATGCAAGCCCCGACGAACGGGTTTAAGTTTCATCCCCCATAATCAGCTTTCCGTTTCGTCCACTCGAAAATGGTTCGCCGTTGCTTCCGTAAAACGGGGTCCCGTTTCTTCCTCCCAAAAATAGCTTTTTATTTCTTCCCACCAACACAAAATTTGTGTTTCCTTTTTTTAAAAGCGGTTTTAACTATTTCTGGTTCACAAAAACTGATTGTCCGTGTCTCATTCCTCGAAATAAATAAATAAAACTACTTTTTTCGTTTTATTTCTTCAAAAACGGTTATTTCGGTTTAGTCAACTAACCACTAGGTTGTTGAACGAATTATTAAATTCTCAAACAACCTCTAAAAAGCTTTTAAAGCTTTGCTACATTATTAAACTTGGATCAGACGCTAAGCATCAGGATCGTCTGATAAGATTTTATTGGTGTTCAGTCTAGCAAAAAGAAGTGTTAACAGGCTAATTATACAGTTGATCAGTCCTTAATTGAATTACTACCCGCCACGGCTTTGAAACGTAACGATCCTAGTTAGATTACATTTGCAACACATAAGGCTAAGTTAATGAGATATCTGCAAGACGTAACTCATACAAGCGTCCTATAATTTCCATTCATTAATCAAGCTAATTTGACGTTGCAGCTGATCAAGTATCCGAGTTTTTACGGTCGCATCCGGATTTCCTGGAGCGCTACGTCATGGAGGAGGCAGAGCTGGAGCAGCTGGAGCGGTGGATAATCCGGAGGTCTCAAAGGCTCAAAAAGAAGCCGGAAGCAGCGTCCAAGAACGGCAGAAAAACGAGCTTATCCAGGTGGAAATTCTGCGTGCATGCTGATAAACGGCAGATGCTGCAAGATCTCACGCACAGTTTACAGCTGAAGCCCACCAAAGACCACGTCCTGTGGGAACTTGCCAACTGTATATGTTCCGCAGTTAACGCAGACGGCTTTAGGTTGGTATAATTAATTAACTCTGTGGTGTATTATTGCTGTGTTAGGCACTAAGTTTTCGGATTAATTTTGAACAATGTGTGTGTTGAGATATCAATACCATTTCGTGCAGAACTTAGAGCGGTAAACAAAGTTGATTATAACAATTACATTAATATGAGGCAAAGAGATATACAGGGTTTAACATAATAATGGTAGATCGAATATAACGTTAATATTTCTTAGATAATAAAGCTCTAATTGATATATTTATTCCACGAAAACACACTGCTAGAAGGACGAATGAAATCAATAACGACGAAATTAGTGTCTTTATTAAAAAATCATCAAACGGACATTATCGGCATAATAAACATCAAACAGATGGATTAACACTAACGACGCAACGTTAGTTAGTGCTTTTTAATGCTCTGTAGTGCTCTATTTAAAAAATAGAAGACAGATGTACATTGTAGAACACATAATTTAGGGTAACGCTAACTACGAAAGTAGTGTAGTTTAGTATTAGTGACGAGATAAACTATATCACTAATGAGAAAACTTAAGATTTTACTTAGTGATTCTATTGACCTAATAAATTTTTTTATAAAGTAATATACAACACAGGAACTAGAGGAAAAATAACTTGGGTACCCATTTTGCATTCTCATGTACACAGCTCTTACTGCTGTTTAGTGCCACGGCTCTTTTTAAAAAACCCACCAATTAGGCAACTTAAAGCACTAAATCTATAATTAGTTTCAATGTTTCTATAGTGCTTCAAATACCCAAATTAAAAATTTAGCAAACAAACAGAGGTCAGAGAATTTTGGAAAACAATAATTTTCCTGTCCAGTTCACACCAAACAGATTGAATTTAAAGCATCAATGACGCAACTAAAGCTTAATTAGTGATTTTTAGTGCCCAGAATATAAATTTAGCAAGCATAACTACAGAAATCAATTTGTCTAAGCATTTTAGGTCCACCTTATAATTGAAACCAAGATCAATACTTGGTACTTTTACTATTGTTCTGTATCCTAAAAATGTCAGAAAACAAACATACAACACAGAAATTAGGGTAACAGCAAGTTGCCTTAATTCATTTGTATATATAATATTGCATCTAATTTCAACATATTTATATTTGATTTATTTGTTTAATGCACATTTAGTTACCTATTAATTAGTAGAAATGGCAACAACGCAAGGCAGGAAATAAAGAACAAAAGCACGTGAATTGAAACACTTGCAATTAAATTAGTGATAATTAGCAACGTCCTAATTAAAGAATGCGTTCCACACCAAGCAAGTGCATTAAACAAGCACTACTCTATGAAGCTAACGAGAAACTTTGTGCTCTAATTGAAAATTATATAAGCAAATATACATCAAATAAATTAGGGCAACAATAAGTTGCCTTAATTAATAATATTAAATATAATACGGTCCCTAATTATAATACATTTTTATTTAATTTATTTGTTTGATTCTCATTTGTATGTTTATGGACTAGTAGAGATGGTAAAGCCGCAAGGCAAGAAATAATGAATAGCCACTAGTGAATGAAAACACTTGCAATAATACTAGTGATAATTAGTAACGTCCTAATTACTAAATTCAGACGAATATGCAATAGAAAAATTAGGAAAGCAATATCTCCTCTGTCAATTACACGCTAAGTAAGTGAATTAACCGATCACTAGTCTACGAAGACAATGTTTAGTGTTGCCTTGTGCACTAACTAAAAACTCAACAAACAAATATACAGCAAATAAATTTGAGTAACAAGAAGTTTCCCTAAAAACTAAATATAATATTGTCACTAATTTCAACAGTTATTTGATTTATTTACTTGATGCACATTAAATTACGTATTGATTAGTAAAAATTTCAATGAAGCAAAGCATGAAATAATTAACAGAATAATTACCCTGGATATTTAACGCCAAGCACACTAGCTATGAAGCTAGTGATAATTAGCAGTGTTCTAATTATAAATTTCACCAAATAGTGCCTTAAGTAATACCTCATCTGCCCATTCCACCACAAGCAAATACATTAAAGGAGCACTAGTCTGTGAAGATAATAATGTTTTTACTTAGTGCTGCCTAATTAGGGTACCTAATCATAAGCGGCCTTAACTAACAAGTACCTACAGTTTTGTCACTAATTTCAAGAGATTTTTGTTTGATTTGTTTGTTCGATGCACATTTAGTTAGTAATTAATTAGCAGACATTTCAACGAAGCAAGGCAAGTAATAATTAACAAAATAATTGTCCTGTCTATTTAAAGCCAAGCAGGTGAATTAAAACACTAGCTATGAAATTAGTGATAATTAGTAGTGTTCTAATTATAAATTTCACCAAATAGTACCGTAAGTAATACCTCATCTGCCCATTCCACCACAAGCAAATACATTAAAGGAGCACTAGTCTGTGAAGATAATGTTTTTGCTTAGTGCTGCCTAATTAGGGTATCTAATCATAAGCGGCCTTAATTAAAAAGTATCTACAGTTTTGTCACTAATTTCAAGAGATTTTTGTTTGGTGTATTTGTTTGATGCACATTTAGTTAGTAATTAATTAGCAGACATTTCAACGAAGCAAGGCAAGTATTAATTAACAAAATAATTGTCCTGTCCATTTAAAGTTAAGTACGTGAATTAAAACACTAGCCTTGAAATTAGTGATAATTAGCAGTGCCCAAATTAGAAGTTTTAAATAAATAATACCTTAAGTAATACCTTATCTGCCCATTCCAACACGAGCAAGTAGAATAAATAGCACTAGTGTGCAAAGATAATGTTTTTACTTCGTGCTGCCTAATTAGGGTAACCATAAGCCTATGTTTAATACTGTCACTAATTGCAATAGTTTTTTGTTTGATGTACATTTATTTAGCGATTAATTAGTAGACATTTCAACATAGCAAGGCAAGAAATAATTAATAAAATTTCACTTAACACTAAGCAAGTGAATTAGGAAGCATTAACTATGAAGCTAATAATAATCAGTAGCGTCCGAATTAAAAAATTCAGACAAATATACAATAGGGAAATTAAGAAATCGATAACTTGTTTGGCCATTGCACTACACTCAAGTACATTAAACAAGCACTATTCAGCAAACATCTAATTAAAAATTCAGTATCAAATAGACAAGAAATAAATCTAACGTTTCACTACATATTTCACGCCAAGTAAGTAAATTAAATTATGAAAATAACGCGAAGAAAGTATTTAAGTATTTTCTCTCTAGCACTGGCTACGATATAACTCCTAATTAGTCATTTTCATCTTTAGTGTCTTAATTTCACATTAAACCGGAAAGATAAATTGCCTCAAAATTAGGGGTCATCGCAAACAAGCAAATTGAGTCGCTAGCGATGAAACTGCTGACATCAGTCGATGCTGTCTTTTAGTTCCTAACTGTAAACAGATACCGTACAGAGAAATTGAGAAAATTGAACTTAGCGGCTTAATTCAAGCTATGTTAGTTTACTAAAGCTAATTACAAAACGAATACTAATAATTAGTAGTTTGTGGTACTCTTTAACTGTTTTAATAAAAAAATGGTAAAGGCATTGCAATTAAATTAGGAAAACTTAAGATGACTTTTCATTGCATGCTAAGCACAGCAAAATTACTGCCATCGATTAGTGATTCTTATTAATCTTTATTGTACTAATTAAAAATTCACAAACAAATAGCAAATATATTACCTACAAATCAATATAGGTACCAAGAATTTCGTTTTTTTTTTCACGCCAAGTAGATTAATTATAGTAGTAGTCGATTCACTAATGTTAATAGTTACCTATTTTTTAGTGCTTTCTGGTATCACAATAAAAGTATTGCAAGGAAATATTAAATAAATTTATAATAAAATCTAAAACATATAATTATATTTATTCAAATACTAATGACAAAATTAGTGTCAGTAGTTAGTGCCTTCTAGAGCTCTAGTTACAAGATACTCAAAAGAAATAAATCGCATAAGAATTAAGATATTAAAAACTTCATTATAAGTTTTAAACCTACAATGTGATCAAAATACTGGTGGCAAAACTGCAGTAGATACTCGTTACTTCATTAGTGCTAAACTTTACTGCAGAAAATAGAAGTGTAATAGCTTAAGCTGAAATAATACAATTTACTAAGCAGGAATTAAACACGGTATAAGATAATTGAAAAATTAAATTGTTTATTCTGTTATCTTTTTTGAATAGTTTAAATAAAATGCAAGGGAAATATGTTTAATTATTCAAGATACTAAAAATTGAAACCGGGATTCTAATTATATTAATCATTAGTGCTTTGTTCCCCCTAATAGACGTGAATTAACAAATGAAGCTTCGGCGCTAACATGGTGTAACGTTTATCACTAATTTTGTTCTGAATTAACTTATTCTTCGGTTAATTTTATGCAATCATTAATTAATTAAATAATTAAATAATAATGCACATTTTTTCAAGACACCGATCTGATCTTGTTAAATAAACGTTGCTCTTGAGCTTTTCTTAACGATATTTAAACGTTAGTAAAATTAGCTTCTGTCATAACGATTAAACGGCTTTTAAAAAAACGGCTATATTGAAACGGGGACAAACAAATATTTTCTATCTTTCTGAGTTTACACTACAAGGAGATAGTCGTGTTTAAACTGAAAAATGAAGGTGATATTTGCTTAATCCTTTATTTCAGCCCATCTTTTGCAGGTGTAGTTAACGTTTGTCTTCAACGTTCTTCTCTAAAACGTAAATATGCAAATACAATCACGTTCGAATGTATCGTAACCGTAGATTAATTTTAACCTATTTTTCACTATTTTGGCAATATTTCCATCATTTTAAATTTGAGAATAAACTGTAGCGATTTAATGCGTATAGAGAAAACTATTACAGCACTAAAAAACACGTTTTAGCTCACATCTAGTAAAACGTTTAAACTATCGGTATGTCTTTCTCAAAGAAACGTTTGTTTGTCGTTTATTAATTCCTTTACTATTTCTAATTTATATATCACTGTTCTAAGAACAATTAGGGTTGTTACCTAATCCCAGGAAAGTATTATAATTTTCTAAAATCCTCAAAATTGATATATTACATTTTGTAGCAAGAACTTCTGTACCAGTTGCATAAATAAGCTAAACTGCAGTTTAAATCCATCTTTTCAAGTATTTTTTATTTCAATATTGCAAATATAATGCAAGTACTTAACCACAATAGTAATAATAATAATAGCCCAAATGTAGATCCATAAAAAAAAACGGAAACAATTCGATATATAAAGTGTTTTCAAAAACAGAAAAATTGTACATCATATATAATAATGTAGTCTACACCTAAACGTTTATTACAATACATACTATTTAATTTAGATTATTTTAGTATTTAATAGGCCATCCTTTATTTTTAATAACTAATGCACACCTTCTTGGCATAGAAATCAACAGTGTTTGTAATTCTTCCTTCGTAATGCAGCGATACCAGGCATCAATTAGGGATTCGATTAATTCCACTTTTTTATGGGAGTTTTTCTTGATACAATGTTAGAAATCTTCTGCCATAAGTTTTCTGTAGGATGTAGGTCCGGGGATTGTGCTGGCTAGTCTATTCTTTTAACTTTATTGATCGACATCCAAGATTGAACAACCTTTATTCTGTGGCAAGGAGCATTATCATCATGAAATATGACGGCTTTGTCAGGAAATAACTCTTTTCCGCTAGGCAGCATCTTATTCTGCATGGCATCAATGTATTTGGTTGCATTCATCATGCCAGATACAACATCCAGTCTACCAACACCTCCAGCAGACATGCAGCCTCATATCATGACAGAGGTTGGATGTTTATTGTTGGAAGAACATACTGCCGTGAAAATTATCCTTCAGGAAATCTTTTAAGATATGTGTTTTCAGCATGGTTGTTAATGTTATAGGTACATTCATTACTTCTGCCATACCCAATGGTGATGATTCTTTGCCCATCTCAAACGGTGGAGCTGTCGTTCTTCTGACAGGAGGGTTCTTCCGGGCTGCCCCTAAGTCCAAATTTGAGAAGTCTCCGTCTTACAGTAGAAATGCATACTTACACCACTAGCTTCGGTCCATATTTTGGTTAAATATGTCGAATTAAGACTTCTGTCTGCCAGATTCGTCATCCGCAATACACTGTCGTCCCTAACTGATTTTTTTTGGAGGGCCACTGCGGAGTTTTATCTTTCCCATCTCAGAGTATTTTTTGATCACTCTAATAACTGTGAATTGATTGTACTGCACTCTGATAGCTATCTCACATCTGGGAGTACCTTGTTTATGATGAAAAATTATTTCATATCGATTTTCAACCGATATTGTAACATAACTGAAAACAACATACAAAACCGTTTACCTCAAAAGTGGAAAGTGGATCATAATAAATGTTCAAAATGGCGACCACCACTGAGAACACAAGCTGCACGTCAAAGCATTGAATTACGTATCCTTGCGAAAACGGTAGGATCTTGCCGAATCATATCGGCAGCGCCTTCAATGCGTACAAAACTGTTTTCACTGGTGTAGAATAAACTAACTGTTTCATGTCTCCACAAAAAGAAATCACAACTATTTAAATCTGACGAACGAGCTGGCCATGGAACTGGACCGTTTCGTCCAATCCACCTTTCAGGATAGTTATTATTTAATCATTCCCTTACATCCCTAGTATAATGAGGCGGGGCACCATTAAGCAAAATCCACATGTTACGTCGTGTCTCTAAAGATACGTTTTCAAGCAATTCTGGTAGGACTTCGTTGAGAAAGTATAAATACAGAGCTCTATTTAAACGAGCAGGTAAAATATATGGCCCAATAAGGTGATCACCTACAATGCCTGCCCATACATTTAGGGAAAACCGTTGTTGGAAACTGTTGTTCCACTATTTCATGTGGATTCTCATCTGACCAAATGCTGGTATTATGGACATTAAACACCCCTTCCTGCGTAAATCCTGCCTCATCAGTAGATAACAAATTGAACAGGAAACTTGGTTGGTTGTTGCACTTTTGAAGAAGACATTCAAAAAAATCGTCCCTACGTACATAATCCGCTGGTTGCAAACCCTGAAAGCGTTGAACGTAGTAAGGGTGTAGTCCCTGATCCCGCAAAATCCACCAAATGGTAGAATGGGAAACGCCAGTTTGTAACGCAAGTCTTGTAGTGCTAACAGTAGGACTTTCTCCCACTAATTCCAAGACATGCTGTTCTACATTAACAATCCTTTTTGCTCTTGGACCACCGCGATGATGGTTTTGTGGTTGATACGTACCATAATAAATGTTGGACTATTCTAGTAAATGCACGGCTGTATGGAATGGGGCGCTGAGGATATCGCTCTAAGTACATTTGCCTTGCCCTTAGAACGTTCTCTTGAGCTTCCCTTTAAATAAGAACATCAGTAAGTTCAATGTTCGTAAAAATTTTCCATTTTGGTGGAAACACTGCTTGCCAGCTTCAACAACAGACTGAATAGGAATTACTGACCTACCTAATAGTATTGGTTTGTGGCAGGTGATAAGAAATTTTTTCGTACTTCTATCTTACTCTCCTTTGCATAACATGTGTTTGAACACAAATTTTTGTTATTATCCTGCGGTACTCAAACAATTTTGGGTCAAATTTTCAATTATTATTTTCTCATATTGCCGAAGAAATGTTTTTTCTAGTTTGTATATATTGTAATTTACCATCGGATTTAATATTTGTACCTATTTCTATATACTCAGAACATAATAAGTAGGTATTTCTCCTAATTATGATTTTACGTGTCATGTAAATGCTTTTAATGATCCCATTAGAAAATGCGCGAATAACTGATTATCGATTTTAGAAAAGAAGTTACCTTAATTGTTTTCTATGGAGTTCTAAGTACCTTATTAAGAGATAAGTTGTTGGTATAGTCATTAAAATCAAATATTCAAAAGTAATGTTTGGAAACTATGCAAAAATGTAGCTAAACTTCAAGAAATAATTATTTTCTTTGGTGATGCAGAACTTTTCCACGCCACTGTATAGGTTTAAGGCATAACATTTTGTTAATAAAACAAAGTTATTTTAATTGTACTACAATTTTGTTAGACTCGGTATTAAATCCGCATTGGCATATCCAGTCGTTAATGGAAAGGGCGTCCTGGTTAATACAACCCGCACTTTACTTCAATTATCCTCTTTAATATAACACAATTTTCAAGTTTTAATCCTGTCTAGATTTCGTGAGAATTTATGATTGCTTTTACATTTAGATTTTGATATATTCGATTAAGCATAGTAAGTTATTAGACAAAAGTTTGTTATTGTATCGGATTGTAAACCCACTCAAAGCAGTGTTTAATGCGAACTGTAAGTGACGCATATGTTAGTGGCAACCTCCAATAGCAACTTAATTCTATTAAACTAATGGAATTAATTTACCCGCGGGCACATTTTGGCATATCATATGAAGGTAGATTTCGCTATTTGGGTTAGAAACTATCAACTCTAATGGTTAATTGTTGAACTTCGTATATTTATTTAAAACTAAAATAGTGGAACTTGTGGGCAACGACCCAGGCTTTGTTGGGTAACTTCCTTAAAAGAAGGAAATAAACTCTACTGTTATATATGTACAAACTTGGTTGTAATACTTCTTCCTCCAGTATATGATTGGAGTCCCGAATACACATGATTCCATAACCTTGTAAGTACACGAAATTTTTGTTTTTACCTGCGATATCTTCAGAAATGTTGTTGATGTTTTATCCGTATTTGAGTAAATCATCACACATAGTAAATATTTAGTAATACATCGTACTAAGCCAGCCGATTTTTAAAATTTTGGTTGGTATACAGTATATAGCTTTCAACAGATCTTTTAGGTCGACATACATAACTTTCTGTTTTTGGCTTTTCTCCTTCAGTCCTTATCCTCCGAAATTTGTCACTACTACCACCAGCCACCTTTTCTTTGCTGTTCTTCTCTTTTTCTTGTATACTTCTTTACTGTCCTATTCTCTGCCATTCTTTCTATGTATCCCAGTCACAGTAGTCTTCCTGATTTTTATATCATATCGATCTTCTTGTTGATATCATATATCTCTTCATTTGTCCTTCTGATATATGCATCTTCAGAATTATTTCCTCCCACTATTCTTCCAATCATTTTCCTTTTCCATCTCATTAATGTTTCGCCAATATTTTCGTTTAATATCCATGTTTCGCAGCTGTATCATGCTGTTGCTCTCAGTATTGTCTTGCAGATTCTTATCTTTGGACTTCTTAAGAGTTGTTTCGCGCTTATTAGGTGATTCATCGCTCCAGGGCATCTGTTTGTTTTCCTAGTTTTGCGTCAATGTTCTTCCGTCTTCATCTTCCTCCCTAGAAAAACACTCATTAAAATTCAAATTTTATTTTTTGTGGTTGTATCCACTTCTAATTTAGTCTTTGTGTCTTGAGGTTCTCCTCTCTTCATTATGCTTTTCTCTTGGTTTAATTGTAATTCTATCTCATATGCGCTTCTATCATTCTTCTATTGTATCCAATTTTACAGACACGAATACAGCCTCTCGACTTTTAAGCCGGAATTTCATTTAAGTGCAAGTAATTTAACAATTACTTAATTTTGCATATCATAGCTCAGCTAGTTTACAATTTAGTTTAGAAAAATTAAACAGCCTTGCTAAAACTTTGTCGTATCCAGAAAATTGTTGAAATACGTCAAGAAAATATTTTGGGAAGTTCCATCTTCTTAGAGATTACGAACTCCAAAATGGAAATTATTTGTAACCAACTTTGTTGTTACATTTGCTACAAGTCATAATATGTTTTGTCAATAATTAGTTACGTTTTTAATTTCTTGATAACGTAACATGTGAGTGATATATTCAGTTTGCCATCAATAGTACACATACCGCAGAGGAATACTCCCACTTATACGAAATTAAGAGAGGGGCACCATAAGGCAGCGTACTGGGGCCAATACTATACCTATTGTACATCAACGGCATCTTGTCAATCAGTGAAATAACAGCAGCCACGTTTGCAGACGACACTGCAATACTAGCAGTAGGCGAAAGAAATGAAACAACAGAAATACTACAAGCCACAAACTAGGTCGACATGTGGACAAAACAATGAAGTAAGTCAGTGCATATCAACATCAACAACAGCACCATACCTCATGCTAATACAGCTAACTATCTTGGAATGAACTTGGATGCCAATCTACACAGGAAAGAGCATATAAAGAAGAAAAGATATGAACTAAATTTTCGAATACAGGAAAATGTATTAGCTGCTGGGAAGAAACTCGCAACTTTCAATACATAACAAGTTATTTGTGAACAACCAGGTTTCAAAAACAATATGGAAATGCAGTTATCAATTTTCGAGCTGCGCCAGCAAAACTATCATCAATCAAATTCAAAATTTCCAGAACGAAGTGCTGAAGAATATAGTAGGTCAACCCTGGTACGCTAGAATCCGTGATGTCCGTAGAGATCTAAAGTTAAAAACCGTGACGGGGAAAATAAAAAACCTTGTTCAGAAGCATCACCATGTCAACGTCGAGGCAATCCAACTTCTAGACAATACCGATCTAGGTAGAAAGTCTAAGAAGACGAAACCATTTGAGCTAGTGTAAAGAGACGTGAAAGTGTTAGTGGAAAAAGCAGAGCAAACGTGAAGTGGTAACACATGAATAAAGTGTTGCAAAATAGAACTGAGAGGACATCAAGTCAGCAGAATATGATCATTTCCATTCTCTTAACCTTATTCTGCCACTGGTTTCATCTTTCCTTGAAAGACTTTAATCTACACCTTGAAAATCAAATGTCTTCCTTTGTCTGCCATGTAACGTTATAACCCTTATTCGATACTATTAGTGCTTACTCCTACGCTTGATCCTGCTTGTTTAGTCTTTGCAGTTTTAATTTGTGTTTCGGTTGTGCATGTAAGGATTAGGAAAACAATTACCTTGTATACACTGTGTCCGTA
>JABXWE010013313.1:0-16047 GCA_014611495.1 Limonius californicus
AGGTGGCCTTCCTCTCCTGGCATTGGGTGGCCGAATGGTCGAACTTCATGCACCGTCCGCACTGGATGGGCAAGGATTTGGGAGCGTGGGAAGGTTCGGCCTTGTATGTGTGGTTGAACATACGCAAGCCGCGGGTCAGGAGAGCATCTAGGGATGCTTGACAGGTAGTGAGGATACGAAAGAGTCGGGTACCCTCTTTGGTGGCCTTGGAGCGGATTCTCCAGGCGTTGTGGCTGCTAATCCCTGTGCAGCTAGGGCTTGCTTGACCTCTTCCGGCAGGACGCCGAGTTCCACTCCACGGACGACGCAGGAGAAAGATAGGGGCTTCGGGGTCGGCGCCTTCCTGGCTGCTGGTCGCCGCGAGGTGACCGAGATAGGTTTCCCTAACTGGTGGCCCACAGCTTCCAACTTTTCTCGGAGGTTTGGCTGGTGTGATGATATGGAGGCTGTTCCGTTGGAGAAAGCGGAAACGTTCGTGGCCATTAACCCAACCTTCTGGAATAAGGCCTCGAGGGCCTTAGGGGATGATGATTCCCGCGGTATTCCTGAAACGAAATACGTTGAAATTAGTGGGGCCGAGGAGGAAAATGACACGGAGGATGTTGTCGAGGTGCGGCGGCGACGTCTTGGCAGGATGAAATCTTTCGTTACTTCCAGTTTGGCGGCCTAGGAGCGGGTTACCATTGGGGTAGGAATCGCCACAGCGACTGTGGCGATTGGTGTCCGGGGGACTGGCGTTGGGACGGCTGGCGTCTGACGGCGTGCGTCGGGACGGCGGGCGTAGGGACGGCGGACGTAGGGACAGCAGGCGTAGCGACGGCGGGCGTAGCGACGGCGGGCGTAGCAACGGCCGGCATCTCCACGGCTGGAGCAGCCTTCCTCTGGCGGTTCCGGCGTGGTTTTCTTTCCGTGCTTGAAGTTGTAGATGTAGTGGCGGCGGTGGTCTGGCTGCTGGTGGCGCTGGCATAGCTATGAGGCGGAAGCCTCAATGGCGAATGCTGCAGCGGCATCTCAGATTCTTTGTTGGCGCTCTTTGCTTTTTGAAAAAAGAGCGCTAGTGCACAAGTGCACTACACGGGATGTCGGTTGGAGGTGCCCTTCTGCTGCTGCGGGCTGCTGCTTACATTGCCGGCCCGGCGAGCGTCTCCACCGTGATTGATCCGGCTGGCTCCGCCTCCAAAGGCGGAGGCCGGCGGAAAATCTCGCGGTTGCTGCGGATTCCCGCGCGGTAACAAATGTTACAGTAGAATTTATCATTTTCATGTGATGACTCTATACATGCAAAATGACATACAGATTTTAATAATATAATCTGTATCTACTTTTGTAGTTGGACGATGATTCTACAACGGTAAGTTCAAATTGGGCGATGTCGCCCCGTTGGGCGTTCTGTCCCTCTCTTAACGTTGGGCGTTGTGGGCATTGTGGAGAGTTTGGAATTGGGCGACATGGTCACGTTGGGCGTTTTGTCCCTGTTCTAACTTTGGGCGTTGTGGTCGTTTCGAATTGGGCGATGTGATCTCGTTGGGTGTTGCGTTCCCCACATATGTTAAATATTAGTAGACTAGTACATACACTAAAGTAAATAGGCAAGGGGCCGAGCTTAGCCGAATGACAATTTACGGTTATTTAGAAATGGGCGATGTGGTCGCGTTGGGCGTTCTGTCCCTGTCCAAACTTGGTTGTTGTGGTCATATTCAGAATTGGGCAATGTGGCCTAGACAATAAATTTCCAGATAACTTAATAATTTCGGTTTTTGAAGCTAAAGAAAGTACACTAGATTTCTTTGCTGAACTGGAAATGTTTTGTGGATTTTGCAAATACAGCAAAAGAGTTGCCAATTCTACTTGTCTTCTTTCTTGAATTCGTTCTTTTAAAGCATATAATAACTTCAAACTTATTTCAGTGTGTAAATTTTTTAGTTCATTTAACAGAAATTCAAATATACCTTCACTTGTTAACAAATTGGCATCTCGTCGCCCTAAGCCTTTTCAGCTGCTAGACGAATCGGTCCCAAGACTTTATGAACTTCCAAATGTTTAGGATGTTGAGCTTCACTCCACATATAAGAAGAACCAATATCATTCAGTGCTAAAACAACACATTCTTTTCCTGCCAGAAATCTTCCAATCATGTCCTCTATACTATTCTACCCTGTTTTGCAGTCAAGAATTAAATTTAATTCCTTTCCTTTTTCTTGTTTGATATCATTTTGAAGAATGGTGTTTCTTACTGGAGATTTTCTAAAGAACTTAGGGGAGAGGAGGGTAAGTTGACGAACTTAAGGTTGTATCCCTGATTTTGGTGATTTGTGGATACATGACTAATTATATATTTGCAGACTAACTGCATTGGCACATACTTTAACTGATTCACATATCTTTTCCTGTAAAAATTAACATATTTTTGAAAATTGGTGAACTTTAAAAAAAAATGAAACGTTCGTCATCTTACACACAATAGTCGCTAAGTTGACGAAGTCAGGTGGGTAAGTTGACGAGATATATAAGTAAGTAAAAACGGACTATAAAAATGAAATACGGCAATTTATTAAGAAAAAATGAAATAATCCAAAATACGCACAAATCAATGAACAGTATTCTTACACTTATTAATTAATTAACACAGCGATAACACTGCCATTTTTTAAATTTAGCTTCTTTGGAAGATAATTCTGTGCACTCAGCATGTGCCCAAAGTTTACAAGAAAACATTGAAACCAAAGTTCATTGTCCTTGCCTATATCCCCACATATAATATAGGTTTTGTCATCGTCTTCAACTTCTAAATCCATGTCATCCTCGGTATCAACATAGGGTATTTCCGTAGAACTGGTGGAATCAGAGGAATCGTCAAATTTAATTTGACGCTTTGTATTTTTATTTGTTTTCTTCAATTCAGGTTTTTTTCTTTCTAATTCTTTGACCATCTCTTGTGTAACTTTCTTATTTTTTGTCTGCTGTAATCCCCTTATAAGCTTCTTCTTTTCTTTTTCTTGTTTCTCAAATTCCTTTTGTTTCAGAGCATCTTTAACTGGAGTGCTAGAAATAATAAATGAAGGTAACTTCTTTCTGGGACGTCTAACTTTTGAATCTGCTCGAGGTAAAGCTGGAAGTCCAGAAATCAGCTCTTTATTTGAATTTTCCTCATTTGTCGTTCGTGGTGCTTCTAAGGTTCTCGGTATTAATGTCGATACTGACTGAGATTCATCTGGTAAAATTTTTGAGGTTGATGGTAGTGGTTGATTTCCATGAGTAGCTTCAGCAACCTCTGTTTCTGGTTGTAAGTTTGACAAATTCAGTTCAATGACATCTAACATTGGCACTGATGCAACTTTATCTCTGTCAGTGGTTTTTGTGGCTCTATTCCAGTCGCTCTAAATCCACTCATTGCATTTGCTATTGTAGCGAGTTTTAAATAGGCCTTACCAAAAAGTGAACCATTGTCATATATAGTAATAACTCGTCCAGGATAGTTGCTCAGAAAATCAGTTTTGCGTATATTATATGTTCTACCCATCTTTTTACATAAACTAAAATAATAATAATACAGAATAATCAATCTAAATCAGAAACCAAACAAATTGCGGAGGGTAAGATGACGAATTCGTCATCTTATCCTCTTTTGTCGTTCGTCAACTTAGCTACAAATAAAATTTCAAATATTATGATGATCGTTTTGGTTTAAATAATGATATTACTGAAACTAACTTACAGAAAGTTATGCAAAAAACAACAGTTCATCTTGTACAATCAGCAAATTAAGTTCAATTCTTACCCAAAAAATGATAAATACTATTTCCTGAGCACTCGATATTACAACACGTTGCACGGTTTAGGTTAATTTTCATTTAAAATGACGATACAGTTTGCGATTGAATTTTGGTGTTGACCTCTAGCGGGGTACAGGTAAGGCCCACGTCTTCTTGCAATACATGTTGCGCCACCCATCAGAATTACTTAATTTTAATCAATTCGTCAACTTACCCACTTCGTCATCTTATGTCCCTTTCCCCTACAAATTTTTCTAATTCGTGAAACTGATGGTTTGTAATTGTCAGATAAAATAGGAATAGAATGTTCTCGGTTACAAACATAATAAAGAGAATCTTCATAATCGTTATATTCGTCTTCATCTTCATCTTCCAATTCCTTACTTGAAACATTTACTTCAGCTTCAGACATTTCTATATGTTTATATAACACATCAGTAACTGCTAAGTGGATGGCGGGTGAATAGCATAGTTGATTAATTATAGATGATAATTTGCCAAATTTTTTCATAACAGCAGCACCATCATTTGTTGCTGCAACTATGTCAGTTTCTAGATTAAAGTTGAAATTTTGTAGCCTTTCAGATACCAATTTTAATGTTCTCTGAGCGTCACAGGAACCAGCTATTTGTGCTAATCCCAAATTGAAGTCTTCTGCCAAGTGGTGTACACTAATGTTTAAATATCTATTTCTTTTGCTAGTCTACTCGTCTAAAGTTATAGAGAATTTTTTCCTATTCTTTTTTATTGAATCTAATTCAATAATAGTTTCACGTTTGGCATTGTCATAAATCGCATGAATGAGATCCATTACTCTAGAGTTGTTTCTTGGTAATGAATATCTTTGTTGTTGAAGAGACTCTCGTATGAATGAGCTGTTTATAATGCTATTAATAGAAAATCCATCCATTGCTGGAAGTTTTGATATGATTTCTTCTAAATTACTCCTTTTCTGTTTCATAAAATTCAAAATATTCGTTTGTTTTTTGGAAGAAGAGGAAGATCCAGGCGTTTCTTCTTCGCCGATCGTTTCTGATTTCTTTCCGATAATTATTTTATGAACTGCTTTCAAATGATTATGTAGATTGCTGGTAGATGATCCTTTGCAGCTCAACATTTTATTACAATGATTACAGATTGCCTTGTCTATCCCTAACTTTTTGAAACTATCCCAAACTTCCGACTTATTCATTTGTATCTAAAAATGAAATTAAAGTTATTAGCCCTTTCCGGCCCAAATTATTTTTCTTTTTGGAGAAAACATTTTTTTTTAATTTTTACAAAAAAGATTTTTTTAAAATTATTAACATTTAACGGATACAAAAAAATTAATGCTTATGCCTTAAATGCTATGATGACATATGGCATCATTGGGCTTGTAAGCAAATATAAATTAACAAACTAAATTCTGAAAAAGTAAAAATAAATGCCTCTAGTTTTCGAACAACAATACTGTTTATAACGCAATAATAATTTTTGTGTAACATATGTATGTATAGGTACGTATTATGTACATATTTATGATGTTGAGAATGTAACATACGTCTATAACATAACACTTATTATTTTATTTACTATGAAACAATTTATAGCAATTTTTGTCTTTTGTAAAACACAAAGCAACGTTACATTTTTCACACATTACGCGTTAATACGCCTTTACACACAGTCTGCACCTCTTTTTTTCTTCGGTGTGCTTTGGCCAGTGTGCAATTCCATCGTATCGAACATCGACTACAGGATTTGGAGTTTTACTTTTTTTAGTTGGAGGTGGTGTTGGTGCAGGTGAGGATGTGGATGGCCTTCCACGTTTTCGAGTTATATCTTTTCCTGCTCTAATGAGACCCTGGGCAATGTGCGCTCTAAAGTCAACTAATGAAATAAATTGCCTATTTCCTTGGCTCATATGTCGACGGCACCACAACCATGCGTTTACAATACACATGTCTATTATGTTATAAAGTATTCTCAAATAAAACCTTTTTACTCTAAAATTTATTCTATATAAAGCCACAAGCATGTCATGCAAGTCTACACCGCCCATACAAGTATTATATTGTTTTACAATTTCTGGTCTTGGCACCTCAATGTAACGGGTGTTCAAAAACTAGTACGTTTGGAGTAGGCCATCAGTTAACAAAACAAGAGACACAGTATGTCTTTACTTAAACATGAACCAAAATAAACGTCAAAATAAATTGAGGTTATAAACGAGGAACTTTAATTTACACTTAAAAATTAATTCATGAACAGCAAAGTGAATTACAGCTATAAACTAAAAATTTAGTTTACAATTTAATTGATTAAATGATTAAAATGTCCACCATCAGATTCAATACATTTTAAAACCCTATTTGTGGCTTCATCTGTACGCTTTTTTGGTCGCCCACCCCCTTTCGATACAACACAGCCACTCTCACGGAACCGGGCTACACATCTTTTCAAGGTTTCTGCAAACTGCTGATGCACAAAAACCACATTTGGAAATTCATCACGGAATTCTGCAGTGCAGTTCTCTACTGAATAAGTCCAAACTCCGTCTACTTTTGTTGCATTGCGGAAATAACTTTCAACTATGAAAATTTTTTGTTCTAACGAAAACACCATTTTGTAATGCGCAAATTCTACCTACAAGAAATAATTTTTAGTACATAATGCGATTTTGGAACTAATTACTTACAGGAGAGACAAGTAATCAACTGTCAAATAACAATTATTTAGATAACCTCAAAACATCAGGTGTTTGCGGCTCGGCAGCTGGTTATGAAGCGACATACATTTACCGACGCATAACTGATGCACAGCCTACTATAAACGTGGGAGTTTTTGAACACGGTTTATTTCTTTTCGGCAACACTCCAACGTTCCACAGTGCTAACAGGATGAATTCCTTTGTATGATGAAAGCAAATGAACTGCCTTGTTGTCATACCATTTCGCAGCAATAAGATTGTTTGTTGTGTCTGTTTTGAAATCGTAAGATCCACGACCAGATTTTTTCAGTTCTTGATCTGGTTTCGGTTTACAGTTTCGTAGTCTATTACATTTGACTGTTCCTACAGCTAAAATTCCTGCCTTTTTCAATTTACAAAATAATTCGGGCGAAGTGAACTAATTATCGCAGTACAATTTGTAATTTTTTTGTTTTGGAACATTTTCGCAAAGTCTGATTACTATATCTCCACTTACACCAAGTTCTGATTTTACGCCTTCATTTATTGTTTCTTTTCCAACATAGATTTCGAAATCATAAATTATTCCACTTATACCCGCACGTGCAAACATTTTTATTCCCCATTTGTGGGGTTTGTTTTTTACGTATTGCTTGAGGGCAGATCTTCCTTTGAATGGAATTATTATTTCGTCAACAGAATTATGCTCTCCTATTTCAACTTTTGCTAAGTTAGCTCTCACTGCATCTATCTATCGGACGAACTTTGAACAATTTATCGTAATTTGGATCATTACGCGGCTTCAAATCAGAATTGTCGTTGAGATGTATATAATTTCTTAGCTTGTCAAATCTATTGCGAGACATCGTATCTGCTACAGGCGGATAACGAGTTGCTTCTGCCCAATACATGCGATAACACGGAATATAAATTTGTCTGATAAGCAATATGACGAATTATACTATCATCAAAAAATACTTGAAATAATTCAATGGGGATAATTCTGTAATTGGCGGTTCTGAAAATAGTGGGTTACATGTAGAATTTATACTATCTATATCTTTCGCACGCCAAAGAAACTCATTTCTGTCTTTTTTGTTCATTGGTTTATTATTATTACTATTCTGGAAAGTTGAGAGGGGCAAATCATCTTCTGAATCATATTCTGCTTGATCATTTGTCTGATAAGAAATATTTACTTGGTTTACATAAGATTGACTGTTGTCTTCTATAAGATGATCGGCAATCTCATCTTCATCTATGTCTGAGTTTTCAATATCCAAATCGGAGACGTCTCCTTCCAAAAGAAGCAGCAAATGTCTTTCTTCTTCTGTCAGTCCTTGCCGTGTCATATTCTATAAATAAATAAATGTATTAATGACATTTATTTAAAAAAAATGAAGCTAAAAAGTCATTTAAATTTTAAATTTTATCAAAAAAATAAAACTACATAACTTTCTAGATTTAGTATGTTTTAGAGCATTAGATGCCCGATGACTCCAAATGGAATCATCTTAGTTGGAGGCGGTCATGGTAATACATGCCCATAAAATATGATGTAATTATGTGATAAACACTTAATATACAATAATCCTACTTACCTCCACAATTTTTAATCTTGCAAACACATTGAAAGAACAAAATAATAAAATAAAAACGAACACGGGTTTTTGTTATTGTAACAGACCTGTGAACGTATAATTTCAAATTGTTATTGAAGAACCGCAGAAAACTGTATCAAGAAGATTTCTTCGGAAGCGACATCTGGAGAGTACTAAAAATAACAGGATTACAGAAATCTGTACGCACCCAAGAAAAATTTATTTAAAATTAGGCGGCAAAGTTAATGATGCCATATGGCATCACGGGACCGGAAAGGGTTAAATAAATATTTTTGAAGTGTATTTTACAATTTTATTATTTTAACTATTAATATTAATGTAATTTAAAGAAATCTACAAATTTTTTAGGAATTTTGAAAAAACACGCATCTTCTTAATCTAATTCTGAAGCTTGATAAAGACATAATTTATGTCGAGACGTTGCGAAAGAAAATATGGATTATTGTAACACCCTGTGTTTTATTTAAAATCCCATTAGACAGAAGTCAGAACGTTTTATTTTACATTAATTTTTGAGAGAAGAAATTTATATAATAAAATTAAAGTTTTAAAATGTAAAATAGAAAACACAAACATAGAAATTAGAAACATACTTAATACTTACGTTATTTTTACCAACTATAACAACTTTATATTTTTGTTTCCAGTTTTCACTTTACAAGATTAAGCGAACCTGTCGTGACTCGTGACGGATTGTACATATGTACTAACATAAAATAAGTCGGTTAGGCACGTCTTTTCCACGTGCGCACGTGCAGTGCACAATGCACAAGCATTGGCCAACGCAACACGCAACGTTGAAAAAATGTGTCTGCTGCCCGTTGCATGGAATGAATAGCAAATCAAATAATTTAAAAATTAATTTTTACATAATAATTTGAATTCTTTTAAACCGGTTTTCTTAATTTAAAAACCGGTTTTCAAAATGTGATAAATTTATTTTAAAAACAGGTTTTTTAAAACCCCCTGCTATTAATAATTAATTTTGATTTATGGTGTTTATGTATCGCTATCAAAACTCCTCCGCTACGACTCTTACTAGTAAGTATTTTGTGCCTATCACATCTAAACACGTTGTACCGATTATCAAATAATTCAGCGTCACAGATATCTGAATCCAGCCAGGTCTCCGTTAATGTAATAATATCATACTCAACAGATGTTATATTTTTAAAGAAAGTATGTGTTTTCGTTCGCAAACTTCGTACGTTTTGATAATAAATAGAAACTTCTTTCAGTTTCATTCCAAAGCAAGCCACTCGCAGTTAATGTTTATATAATGTTTTTTATTATTATTATTAACAACAATGACACCATCGTGTGACTATACATTCTTTTTACCAAACTGTTCACTGGCGTTATACAACACATCCATTCTTTGCTTTGTTAGGTCTTCTCGTATCACTTCCTTTGACCCCTTTAGATTCTTCTTTCAGTTGAAGACCATTGCTCGATGACGATAGCTGGTAAACTTAACTATAATGGCTCTCTGTTTATTAGGTTGCATCCGTCCTACCCGATGACATCTGTCAATGTTGTCTTTAATGATCGTCAAACCCAATTGATTGTTAAAAACTTTTAGGATCGTGTTTTCAAAGACTTCGCCAGGCTTCTCTTCGGCGCCAAATATACGTAAACTGTTACGCCTCGAATACTGCTCGAGGTTATCTACAGCATTAATTAGCTCCTCGTTTTCATTTTGTAGGCGTACTAGTTTGTTCTCTATTTCGCTGTAGTTATTCATTAGATCGTCAATTTTGACCTCCAACTTTTTCACGACCATATCGGATAGCTTTTCAGCAATTTCCTCCAAAAACAAGTCTTCACCAACAAACTTTTGCAAACACTGTTTAGAAATTTCTGTGATATTCTTCTGTTGGCCTTGAGTAAACACCATCCTTACACTTATTACCAATGAATATTTATGTGAACCATATGTTTTCTTGGACGCTAAGGGCCCCTTCAGACGAGGCCACTCAGCAGCGCTGCTGAGTGGCGCTTCTCACGAGCGTCGGTGGCGCTGCTACATTTTTATGTGTTTTAGTGGCGCGTAAAACGAGCGTTAGTAGCGCTGGTAACGCGCGTTTAAAGCAAGCGTTGTCAAAAAAAAAACAAAAAAGTCCTGCGCTAGTCTTCCAGTGGACATGGACGTGGAAGGAGATCTACTTTTGACGTTGCTGATCGTGTGGAGGAAAAACCAACGAAAAATTAAAAAAAGAAGATTCTGGGTCCATCCACTCGTTTTGGAAAGGCCGAATCGGGGATTGTATCACACCCTATTTGACGATTTGCAGCAGGACGATGAAAAATTTTTTGCATATTTTCGCATGTCGAAAAATTCCTTTGAAGAGCTTCTAGCTGGAATCAACAATGACATTAGGAAAAAAGACACTATCATGAGACAGGCCATTCCAACAGCTGAGAGACTGGCTTTGACACTGAGGTAAAGTAAAAATGGAATTACTTTTGGTTTACATTTTTTTTATTGTATGGAAACAACTATTAACTTAAACTTCTACCTACATAAACTACATATTATAAATGTAAATAAACCATATTCACAAAATGAAATTTCCTTTCTTCGGCCTTCAGAATACAAGTCAGAAATGTCACTTGTATTTGAAGCCGTTGCATTGGGACTTTGTAGCGGAGGGTAGTAAGGACGATCATTTTCTTGGTTTGGTGGCACAATAGGGGCCCGGTTAAAGATTTGTAGTTGATGGAATTATGATGATTGTGGCCTTTCCCCTGGAGACCGCCGCCGCTGCCAGACTTATCCAAACTCTGGAGCGGGAGGTATTTCACCGATACGGCTACCCAAGGGCCATCATCTCAGACAACGGCACCCAATTCACCTCCATCTCGTGGGACGCCGCATTACGCCGTTGGGGATGCCTCCATTGGACGACTCCAATATTTCACCCTCAGGCAAACCCGGTCGAGTGGCGAAACCAAAAAGTGAAGAAGGGCCTTAGGATCCACCTCGAAGGGAAGAAACCCCAGGATTGGGATTCCGTGCTTCCCGCCGTTCTGTTTAACCTACGGACCCGAAGGAACGCCGCTACTGGGATGACGCCTAGCAAAGCCCTGCTGGGCTTCGACTTACCCCGGCCAGGAGAGTGGCAGGCCGCCACCGCCGACCAACCGGCAACAGTCAACCAAGGGGAAGTCCGAGAGCAGCGGATCAGGCAGGTTCACAGGAATCAGCACCGCTACCGTGCCCGGTACGTCGGTGATGCCCCTGTACCTGATTGATACGTTCCCGGCGACCAAGTGATGGCCAGGGCACATCCGGCCCCACGATCCCATTTTGACCCCAAGTGGACGGGGCTCCATCCCGTCATTGAAGCAGCAGGTCCAAATACTTATTGGGTCCGCAGAGCGAACGGTGACCTCGTGAAGATTCACCTGAACGACCTCCGACGAACTCCAGGACACCCTGCCGACCCGGACGACCGTCTTGATGGGGAGGGCATGTTACCGCGCGAGAATCCGCAGCAACCGCGAGATTTTCCGCGGCCTCCGCCATTAGAGACGGAGCCAGCCGGACCAATCACGGTGGAGACACTCGCCGGGCCGGCAATATAAGCAGCAGCCCGCAGCAGCAGAGGGAATCTTGTTCCAGCAGCTTGAGAGTAGCACAACACAGGTATTGGGGAGTAGGCAGATTGAGACCCCAATATCCTCGCCATCAGAACCAGCCGGTTCCCGCTGCTCTCAAGTTGCCAGCCAGCTGATATCCAGCCCAGCGTGTGTAGTTTATAAGTTCAGACAATTATTAGTTATTTATAGTGTTAGTTTTAGTTTATGTTTCTTTTTATATGTGTTTTCATTGTGTTTTATGGATGCCTTTAAAATACATTTCTTTTTATATGTGTTGCTCTGCATTTCTATATATGTATTTGTATATGCATTTTGCCTTGTTTTTATTCAATTTTAACGTGTGTAATTAAATCCTTTTATTTACATTTATCTTGTGTGTCTGTTTGTTTTTGTGTGTATTTTGAGGGTGGACCAAGTTTGCGTTCGCAAAACCCCCACCTCAGGGTATCACGGCCGCGTATAAGGACGCCTAAAGGAAAATTGCGGAAAAGCTCAAATTACTGATCTACAATAAAATTGGAAAGCGAGGCAGGGACAGTAGAGCAACTCAAGCAAAGAACTCACAAATCTACTCACAAGCACACGCTAAGGGGCGCGCAAGAATTGCACGCACCGATGACAGAACTCGCCGGCCGCGTGTTCAAGAACTAAGCAGAAATAACAAAAATAACAGATTTTAGCTAATGCAATGGGAGTTATAATACCAAGCAGGAACAGTAGGAACAGCAGGGCCCGCTGGCAGAAACAGACAGCGGCACTAAGCGATGGAAACACTAGGCCGCGGCACTAAGAGTTAAAACACTCGGTGGCGACACTAAACTGCGCTGAAATAGCCGGCGCTGCGAAGCACTAGCGAACGAAGCGCGGTGAATTCACACTATGAACACAAACACGAGACACGAACGCGAAACTTAACGATACGCGGACGCGGAAGTACACGTCTTCACACCTTGGACTCGATTGAGTCAGGGATCGATACTTAAAGCCAAAGAGCGAGGGAGGAGCCTGTGCTTACAACGATAAAAGGCGGAGCCTGTCGTTGGAAGGCACCGCGAGCGCACGAAGCTCCCGCGAGCCTTGGGGTAACAATGACGACCGATCATTTTTACGGCCCAGTATCAGGAATTCTGGTAATGCAACCTATGCCAGGACACTATTCTAGGGCCACAGTGCCCAATCTGCTCAAAACCTTCTCTGCATTCCTAAGTACTTGGGTAAAATTTTGTTAGAAAAACATCATTATATAGAATTTGAACATTATAATTTAGAGGTGTTTTTACACGCAATTTAGGCCGAAGTTAAAAATCCTAAGGAAATCATCACTAAATAGAAAAATTCATTAAATTGGAGTTCACTGAATGGGGGTTCGACTGTAGTTTAAAAATTTGAAAATAGGTTATAATGAATCATTAAATGAATTCATTGAAAGATTGAAAACTTTAGAGAATAGGTTGAACGGAAAAATTCAAAATGATACAAAATTAACAGCAGCACAAAAAACGGTTCATGTAGAAATAAGCGAACAAACAGGAATTGAGGTTTTATATAATAATTTTCCCCCGTTGTTACAAACAATATTAGATGCTCAAGCTAACAGGACGTTAGAGGAAACAATAGCAATTATTTTAACTTATGTAACTAAGCGTATGAGTAATGAAGTAAAAGAAAAACTTGTAAATAATCAAAATAAGAAATTTTATTAACAAGGAAATAAAAATTTCAATAAAAAAGAAGTATCTAGGAATTTTGGCGCAATGGCAGGTCAATCAGAATGGTGGAAATCCAGAGGAAATTATCAATATGCTCAAAAAACAAATCCTCAGAAGTATAAACAAACTATTTATAAAAATTATGCAACCCCTAACCAATGCTACGCTAATCAAAATAAAATAAATGTATTTAAACCTAAAGGTTATTATAGTCAAAATAATGCAGCAACTAATCAACCAATCCCTATGTTAACTAGTAATATTAAAGTAACTAATCAACCAACCCCTATGTCTGTTAGTAACATTAAAAATACTCAAAATTTAAAATTTATTAATTGGCACAGCAAAAACCAAGTATTAATCATTTACAAATAGAAGCTAGAGGATATGTTTATAATGACGAAGATTTTGAGGAATTGGAAAATGGAAATGCATTAGAAATTGAAAATGAATTAGAAATGAATGACAATGATGAGGAAAGTCAAAATTTTTTTTAGAAGCCTCGGTAGATTCAGAATACCAATAATAGAAGTCAATGAATACATAGTAGAAGGTAGTTTACCATATATGTATTGAGTCAAAAATCCAAAAATTAACATATTAATAGATACAGGTGCAACAAATTCTATAATTATCCCGAAGTAGCACATAAAATTACTTAAAATATTTGGAAGATTACTGGTCCAGACGAGAACTTTGGGCATTACCATATCGAAACTCGCTACTAACAAAGAGGCAATAACACAAACAATATTTCTGAAGCAGCTATGAGAATTGTTAAAGATAAGATTTTTAACAGGGTCAAGCTTTCAACGTTGTACAAATGATCGATGTTATATTAACAAAATTTGTTGGTTATAATGAAATTCGATTATTAGATGCCGCTAACAATCGCCAGCTGAAAAAGAAATTGAATGCTAGTATATATTTGCCCCCAGTCGGTTTGCTTGAACGTATTAGTGTGCTGTCAGAAAATATTGTAGCAGTGCCAAGTGAAGCTACTAAAGATTTAGTATATATTGTTAATTTAGATGGCTTAACTTGCATATGCTTTGTGGGAAACACTGGGAAAATGTGCAAACATATACATTGGGCAGCTATTGTAAAACCTACGGATCATTATGAAACATGTATAGACTCATAAGCACCAGAAAGTGTTTATATTACATTGCAACTGGAACCAATCCTTCTAGTGATTAGTTTCTACCACTATGCGATAGAGTAATTCAGAGTGTAAACAATTACGGTCCTCCTAGTTCAGCAGTTATAGAAGATACTACAAAGACTGTCGAGAATGTGGACAAAAGTGTCACCAAAAATGAAACATTATTGAAACAAACTCATGAAAGAGCTCAAGCCATTTGCGAAGAGTTTTACAATATGTGTACAAAATATGTTAAAAAATCACCTAGCGATGTGGGGCCAGCACTAGAAACAATGCTAGAGAACACGAAGAAAATACGCATCACATCAGCTTTCGTATCATCCTGTTCAACTTTTGCATTGGGTGAGTTTTATTACAAACACATAAGGGTAATTGGTGTAAATTTTAATTAATTACATTTTTTCATTTTTAGACTATCGTCGAAAAAATCGGCGTAGTACAATTCCAGTGCAACCAACAGCCATCAGTCGCAGAAAAACGGCTCTTTCTGGTCGAAAAGCAATGTGGGCGGTCGGCCTCGTACAACAAACAAGACTATAACAAAAGAAAGACCACATAAATTATCAAAATATATTGCAGTTAATATTGTAACACTGCTATGTAATTAAACAAAAAATATTATTTAGATTGTATTTATCTAAGGGCATCTTCCACAGTTATTAGTTTTATTATCTCTAGTGATGTGCGAAGTAATAAATATTTCCCTGCTAATACACTCATAGGAAGTGGCGGTGAATATTTTCTTATTATTACCTTTTACCTCCTTTTGCCTAAATGCGCCTTCAATATTTTTGAATTGCCGCCGGATAACGCCGACCCACCCCAAGCCTGTCATTGGTCTCTTAAAACCCATATGCTGTCGCCGTCCAAGGTCCATAGAGAGGTTAGGTTGTCTGGTAACTGTAGACCAATAAGAGGATTGCGCGGGAATACGTCACTGTTTGCCTGATTTGAATATAATCTATCACGGCGTATAGGAAATGGCTTAAATAATTGTGATCATTTTTTATTAACACGGTTTTGAAAGTTCTTATTAAAGATATTAGAGAGAAATAAAAGATATAACTACAAGAAACAATAAATAAGACAAAATTACCTGGAAAATATTATTAAAGTATACCTATTGTTATTCTTATTCAATGTGGTTTACTTGCATAATTAATAACATTTCAGTTTTAGAATCTAACATTTGATATTTTTATTTGTTACATATACACTGTGTCTATAAAGTAACCCCCCCCCCAACTAATTTTTGAACGACTTGATATTTTACCACAATATTTGGTGTGCTTTAATGGGAAATTAAATATGATTTTTTAGCCCATGATTAAATTTTCTATCGTTTAAAATGGCGGCTGGGCGCCATTTTGAATTTTTATTTTAAATAGAAAGGGGGGTCGAGTGACACCTCATTTGAAAGGTCTTTTAATTCTGCGTCTAATCCTAGAGTTTCATAGAAAAATATTCAGCCAGCACAAAATTACAAATGTTTGAAGATAAAGAA
>JABXWE010013314.1:0-32214 GCA_014611495.1 Limonius californicus
GGTGTTGCAGCAGCGGTGTCTTGCGGTATATACATTGCAGACATGCTAACGTTCTGCAATGCCCCACCCGATCCCACCCTATCCCGTAACTTCCTACCCACCTACTGGCATGGGGTGGGCCTGGCGTATCCAGGATCGACTCTCGAGTCAGCTCCATGTCAGATGATGATGATGATGATGATTCGTTTATTTGAGAAATTTAAATATATTTCTAAATAAAAGTCTTGCGAGTACCTTTAACAAAATACAAATCAAAAAATATGTTTTGACATTACAAAATCAAAACAGTGAGTTAGTAAGTATTACATTGGCTTTCCCATTAGTTCATACAGGGTATTAAGGAAATCAATCAGATAATTTTAAGGGGCGAATCTAGGTGCAAAATGTGGTCAAGAGTCCTGAACCACTTCTGAATTAGGTCTATAGTTTCTTCGTAAATCAACGTTAAAGTGGATGCTTCAAACAGTCAGTGGGATTTAAACTAGAAGTAAATAATATCTGCATCAAAGTGTTGTTAAAAACAATTTTAAAAGGGATAATTATTTACAAACATCCTAGATTAAGAAAAAACGAAAAATTTATAATTACGTGGCGGATGGCTTTAGTTTGCTTTTATTCTTACATACAAAAAAATTTCAAACAACCATCAATCGAATTGAAAGTTGATGTTAATAGCAGGTAGTGGATTACATCTCTGCAGCCCCGTAGCTGGGCTACTAGATTCTGTAAGCAGAATACTTTCATTGTTGTTATTGTTTCGATTGAGCGAGGGCTAACACGTGGTTTTCCAAGCATCATTTTGCACTCGGGCCATATTATAATAATTTTCCCTATCTTTACTTTTTATCCGATAGAAGGTTCACTTTCAGACTTTTACCCTCTAGAAAAATTTCAAGGACCTCGACTGTATTCGAACCCATCTCCCAAACATCTATAAGCAAGTGCGGTGACCGCTAGACTACTGAGGCTGACGAATGATTTGAATAGGGATGCTTTACTAATGTAATTAAATATTTTTACCTACTAAGGCACTCAAAAATGTAAAGTAATTTGGCCACATAATTCATCATGTTTTCAATGACATACAAATCCATCGAATGCATCGGTTGCATAGCAGAGCGCTGCGGACGCCGGTCAAACGGTATTCCTAGTGCTGCACAATTAGCGCTAGTCAGTACCGGGATGGGCGCACCAATGTAGAGGCAACCAATCGTGCTTTCGGAGGGCACATAAAGCCGTCGTCCCGGGTATCTTTGACAATCGTAAACCATCTTGTGGTGACGGGTTAGGTTACCCTCCTGCCCAGCATATGTGCAAAGAGGGCTCACAGAACCTACTTCATTGTATTTCAATTTTAAATATTAATGTTTTAAATATTATATTTTAATTCAGCCTAGTTTAACGTTAATTTACCAAGAAACTATAGATTTAAATCAAAAGGTGTTCGAGACTTTCTAACCACATTTTGCAAGTACATTACCCCATGAAATTATTTGACTGAGTTCCTTAATATCCCGTATGAACTAATTGGAAGTTGAAATATTTATAATATACCAATTCACTCATTTGAGTTTCTAATGTCAAAAAGTATTTTTTTTTTATTGATGTTTTGTTAAAGGTAATTGGTTTTATCTTGAATTTGCTGCAATACAAGTAGGTATAATGTGAGAGTTGAACACCTCCACCTTCTGGAGTAGCTATCAGGTGTATGGTAGATGTGGTAGTGATGAGATGATAGAAGGTGTGTAGTACCTGTGTGCGGGTGTATTTATGTTTGGGTGTATATGGGATGTTGGGAACAGGTAAAAAAGTGTAGTTAGAGTATGAGTTGAGAGGATCGTGCAGAAGGAAGACGGAAAATGTGTTTGTGTGTTGATTATAGTAATTAATGATGGGTGGGTCATGACCTGTTTATGTGTGATAAGATGATAAAGAAGACGGAAGATAGAGCCGTGACAATATCTTAATGTGTTTGCTTATTTAATTATGATGAGGTTATGACCTGCCAGGGGTCTGGTAAATTTGAAAACTGTGTATTTATCGTTGGTGAAAAGAAAAGAAAAGAAAATATTAGTGTGGAGGAATCGAACTAGGTGTTTGCATCTACATAAATTGCAAACTGAACTTCAAAAACAACTCGACCACGCCCACATTTATATTTGAAAACATAAATGAGTGATAAAATACGGGATACATTAAAATTAAATAATAAATTTATTCGTTTGGTGTCAAAGGAATTGAGGCAATGCAAAGTAGGTGTAGGTAGAGAAAGGTATTTAGAGACAAAATTTCAAAAGTTAAAAGCTGGAAAGTTATATATGAAACAATTGGTGGTGGTGAAGTTGGTGGTGGTGGTGGTTAAGGGGTTAAAGAATTGTGAAGTCACAGAATAAAATGGTAAGATGTGTCAAGTGCATTTAATGATAGAGTACGAACGGGTGCTATAGTAAATTTCAAACATACAAGTTTGAATGAATATTTCAAAGACGTAAATAAAATAGTTGGTGTATATTTGCGAAACGCAATTAGGAGATAAAGGTAAATTTTGTATTTTGTGGGATATTTGTAAAGCCTGATAATCCTCATATAGAGGATAGAAACCATTTTTATGAAAAATTACGAATTATTGAAGTCATCGAGTATTGATTTGGTCTGAAATTACCACAATATTGACAAATTTTAATAAACGAGAAAATGGTCCGATTTTGAGGGAAATTATAAATTTAGCAGAATATCAATGCATTTTGTGCTCTTGGAGATTAGTTCAATAGGTATTCAATGCTATTGATAGGTATTGTTATTGGATGTAGTAGCGAAAATATTCCGTAAAAAATATTTTATCTTCACCACATACCAATAACACGGCTTTAACTGATCACTGTTACCAACTTTTTCATAATTTTAAATTTTAAATCTCCTAAAATTCTTCATAAAGAAACAGCTTTGAAAAAAGGCTTTGCCTTGAAATGATCGAAATTCAAAAAAGTCCCAATGCTATTAATTATAGAACTGATATTGAAAATCTGAGTACCATTTATCATAACTTACTCAAATAAACGTCTTATTTCTGTTTATCTATTAATTATATATTATATTTTCAAAATTTTGCTTATATACATAAAACTTTATTATTATATTTAAAATTATTTATTTTAAATACGTCCCTGTTTCAAATTTATTAATGCGCGATGCACTATTTCTAACTACGCATGCCCCCCCACTTTTAACATGTGTATATCGAAATTTGTTTATTTCCGTCTTCCATTTGCTGGTACTGCAGCCATATTAATAAAAATCACATTACTAGTCAAAATTAAAATTTTAAATGTTAATGTTCTATTATTTTAACTAAGTGTATAATTTTTTGTTGTTTCTGTTATCTCGCTTCATATGTATTATAATATGTGCCCAGTAATATATAAATATTAATGGTAAGTGTTTGCAAAAGAATAATGCGTTCCTTGATCTAATCTTGCCTTTTTTGTTTTATTTCATGTGAACTATTTTCTGAAGAAGCCCAATTTCCTGTGGCGAAACGTAAACATGTTAAAATTGTGACATTAACTTCTACTTCCTGTTGAAGTTTGATCTAAATACACATTTATATTTGGCGAAGATTATTTCTCTACCTTTTTGTTCCCTTAATATGTAAACCACGCCAAAAAACAAACATATTTGTTGTAAACAAGGCAATTCATTTAACTGTTTTAAATACATAAAGAAGAATGGTGGAATCGGTACAGAACACTCCTGCCCCTACAAAAATGCAACAGGCCAGTGCCGCTACAATCCTAAAAACTCTGCAGGTAGCAACACAGGCATTGTTACGATACCACAAGGAAATGAAAGCTGATTTAGAACAGGTTGTTGGCACAATTGAACCAGTTTCTGTAGCAATGAACGCCGCAGGAATTAAAGGCTACAAAGGAGGTGTGATGAACCTTGCAATTCGGAAGTAGCAAATCACGCTGTACTTGCTGTTGGTTCTGGTACTTCAAGCGATGGAAAACCTTATTGGATTATAAAGTATGCTTAGGGTGTAAAATATGCAGTATTGCCAGGCAAGCCCTACATCCACATATTTAGGAAAACATTCAAAATATTTTTTTAGCATTTTTCAACTTGTAAGTTACTGAAACCTTAATATGCCGCTAAATACAACTATTGCAATTTATACGTGTAGTATATTTAATACATCCAAAACGTAAAATGTCAATTAATTTTTTTCTGGTTTTCTTGTATCAAATTTATGTGAGTGGTTGATTTACAATTACTATATATGCAAGGTAATTACTCGGCGGTAAATTGTTGGACAATCTGTAATGAGTCCAAAATTTTTAAAAATTCTTCGAATTCGATTCTTCAAGATATTGCGATGAAGATTTAAGTTCTCAATATCTTCTAATTTTCATAATTTCAATAACAATATGTTATTAAACATCAAGAGAATTAGATGACTATAGGGATATTGAATATAAATTTCATTGACTGGTATCGATTTGGTAGTCTCTAATAGAGACACTCCCCCATTCCAGAAAGCGTTTAAACATACAACTCTGTAAAAAGCACTCCGTTACGAGGCACTCTCTATTCTGGAGATGAATATTAGAAGTACCTAATCATAATTAACTTATTATCTGTTATAGATAAAATTGCTATTATTTTTTAGTTTTCAACAGTGCCAACAGGATTCGCTAACCTGTATAAGCAACAGATACATATTTTATGTATATTGTGTCTCTACTATAATTCCCATGTCTCTATTTTACATTTAAATGAATTCACTACCCAAATTTCTAAAAAGTATTAGTTTTATTCAACAAACAATACCCAAGTTTAAAACGGAACGTCCTATGTAACAATTTACCAAAAGATGTAAAAATTCTAACAGCTTTTAAGGCAAAATTAAAGCAACCATTCGTAGACAAATGGTGCTACACTAGCGATGATGTATTGTTACATGTATAATTGTATGTATTTGTAAGTGTAATTGTTATATTTGTTATGTGCATACGTACTTTGTGGACGAATGTATAAAAAGGTGTAAACTTTTACAAACATCACCGTATTTGATTCTATTCTTTATACTAAAAACTAACAACTGTTCTGTTCAACCATTACTATGCTATTCTATAAATTTATTGTATAATATTTGTAGTAAATCCAAGGCTTTTTCATATGACCTATGTTGTGTAGTTCTATTCAATGAAACTATTTTTCTACATTTTTCCTGTAAGTGTAACAATGGTATGTAAGTACCTTTCATTTGTGCGGTTAGCGTATATGGGATAAAAAGCCATTAGCTGTGCACAAATCGATATAGCAACATACCAATACACCGTCAATAATTTAACAAACCGATTGGTACTTTTCATGGACAGTTTTTCAACGCCATCGTAAGATTCATTTTTAAATGTACGATTCACTTGCGTTACTAAATCACGAAGTGTGCCCATTCCTCCTTGTAGAATATGCATAGTAAGCGCAGAACTGACGTATATTCCTACAATAATAACAGTAGTTTGTGCAAATAATGTATCCATATACAACAACAACAACATGCTTGCATGAAATAGTTTCTTACCAATATTTAGTACATTAAGAGCAACTCCAACAACATCCTGATTATTAAGAAAAATAGACAGACAAACTGGGATAGCCATAACGTACGTGAAGAAAATTGAAAAGTATTTAGATAAACGAAACAATATTTTCTTTAACGAACCCGCGTCTTCTTCTAACGGATACATAGCAAAAACTTTTAGAAATTGAACATTTATGCTTAGAAAAATGTCTTCATACATTTCGAGAAGGAAAATTTACTGAAATAATATTTCAGAATGTAAAATGTTATCTGATAATGTTCATAAATGGAGAATCCTTTATATATAGCCGGGACTTCGTGTACTGTCATTTCCAGTGGCGTCGCTCGGAAACATTACATAATTTAAAATTAGCGCTTTATGCGTACAAAAATAAATGTATTTAACATGTTAGCTAAGTTTAATTTAAATAAATATGTACAGTGTGTCCAACTTAAGACTACATCTTCAAATGCAAAAACTCCTGCGATACCACAATAAATAGAAACCATCAAAAATTCATATTAGGCATTTTACTGTTTAAAGTTATTCAGAATTGTCCCTTGGGTAATTGTTTGAAATATACCGCAAGTTGTGAAGTTGTTGCTTACGTTTTACTTCAAACGAAATTGTCAAAGCACGATTTTCTAATCTCAAAAACCTATTAAAATGGTATTTTCAGACCTATTCATATTTTTCAATGTTGATGAACGTTTGTATTTAAGCATTTTGGACAATTATGAACAACTTTTATTCGTAAAATTTTCCGAAAAAAATGTGCCATATGATTTTTTGATTTTTTCCATTTATTTTGGTATTGCGGAAGGCTTTGCATTTGTACGGGCGAATATTTGTTTGCCATAAGTAAACCATAATGTGTTCCATCTTTATGGTTCAAATCGGATAAAAACGAACAAAAAGAGACTAAGAAAAGTTGAATTTAGATACAACACTCCGATGTCAATGTGAGACAGTGGTACGAACTATTAAGCATATCTTAGTTGCTGTATACAGTTTTTTAGGTTTATTCTTTCAGCTAAATTTTAGTCCCTTGACTTCTATTGCCTTAATTTGCATTCGTATCCTAGAAATTGAACGCCCATGTCCCGTTTTAAATAATTGATGCCTCTAATTGTTCGATAAACCTGAAGTGGTACGATGCTAACAAATGGGAAGCGTCCCCATCAATTAAAATTTATTATTAAATACAAAGTCATTGAGCACGAATAGCGTGTAATTATAACAAAGTAATTTCTAGTGCCCTACGTTTAAAAAGTTTTTCAGCATTAATAAAAAATATTCAACAGCATTTAACTTAAACTTACAGAAAGTTTCTTGGTAAATGCTAGGTAATTATGGGAATCGCGGGCTAATCGTAATTGTAGAATAAATTTTGTATACAAACGTCCTAAAAAGGAACAAAAGTAGACGAAACTGCTACCTTGAACTTTCCCGAAATTTAAACTTTATATGTACGAATGTTTTCCTTCATTATTATACAGTGTCCCAAAATTAGTATACAAAATAAACTGAGGTGTAGGAAATTAAAAAAATATTTGGGTTTTTTTAATAAATTTATGGTCTAAACGGCTTCATTAAGAAGAAAGAAAAAAATATTGGTAACATTGGGTATATTTCAGAGGCAAAATGTCGGATTAAGCTGAAAATTGTTACACATCCACTTTAAGGAAAGTCGAACATTCTCAACGTATATGCATTACTGCGTATTGTAGAGAGCGCTGTTCGCAATTTTTTTTATTATAATTTTTTTATTATAAGTATTTTTGTTACTATGGTTATGGGTAAGTTGATTAAAGTTTATTATACGGAAGTTATATTTACATGAAAACGGTGAACTTGTTTCATGTCGATAAAATAAGTTGTAAAACTTAGTCCCAAGTTTGCAAACAAGCAGGAACATAATGGATTTTTGGTATCTAGTACTGTTTATATACGACGGAAAATTGTATCTTCACTCTTTGTAGACATTTTGAATGTTGTAGCATTATGATGGAGATGGCAAATGCTGATACAAATTTTGTCTATAATATTTATTTTACCGATGAGTCTTTATTTACATTACATGGAGAATTCAACATCCAAAATTGCAGAATGTGAACTAGAAATAATCCGCATTTAATACATTCTTGTAGAACACAGTATCCCTAAAGAGGAAATGTATGGACCGGAGAACATTATTTCCAACTATTAAATATCCAAAATGAGCCTGATCTCGATGCCATAGAACGCCGTGAAGAAACGTGGTTTTAGATGGACGGTTGCCCTGCGCATAATTATTGACCCGTGCAAGCTTACCTTGCAAATATATTTCATAATAAATTAATTAATGGAGGACCTCGCAGCAATATTCGTCGGCCCGCACGCTCACCTGATTTAGCATCAAATTATTATGTCTTATGGGGTTACCTTAGGAGTAAAAGTTACTTAGGACGGCAGTTTTAAAAACCGTATTATTGAATATTGTAGAGAAATTACTCCAAGAACACTTGCTCTAGACGGAGAGAATTTTATAATCGTTTGGGTTTTTAATTGCGTTAATAATTACTGTTAAAGGATTTAATTGTTATTATTAAACGCGTAACGGTAAATTTATCATTTAAATAAAACTGTTTATAGTTTCTTATGACAACCAGAAAGCATGTATTTTTGTATGGTGTACTTTTAGAAAATAATATCCCAGTTAGATTTATAGATATAAATCGTTTTCCTTAAACAATATTTTATCAATAATAAAGCGAAAAAGGGGGATTCGAACTCTTGAAGTTGGTTTCACAAAGCATATCCTTAACCGCTACCCCACTCCGGTGACATTCGCGCATCATATTTGGCGGTATTACTGCACCACATTTATAAATTGTTTCAGCGTTTTTCAAATTTATCATTTCATTTCGTATTCTAAAAATAAAAAGTAAAATTAACGTACCTACACAACTTGAAGAACCGCAAATTAAAGTATTGCATAAAAGGATATATTTTCCCTATGGAGCGTATTCAATGTCAGCACGCGGTATATACGAGGATGGTTGATCAATTATTGTCACTATCGACCGAAAAATTAGTAATTTTTGTTCTAGAAACGTCAGTCATTGATATTAATATATGCAAAGTTGCAAGTGCTTATCTTCTTGTTTATAAAAGTTATACATTTAATATTACTGTGATGCTGGTGATTTTGTTGAAACTGAAAAATGCGAAACAAGGGCTGAGAGTAAATACCTTTTTAAGAAAAGTTTGTCGCCGCGGGAAATTTATAATAACATATCAGACGTGTTGGGTGCTTTGTGATACGGGTGTGACCCGGGGCAAGCTCATAGCCTAGGGTCCGCTGGATATAAAGTTTGTTAAAATTTATAATGTTTATTCCTATTGCTGGTACAAATCTAACTTAATTAAATATTTGATTATTTTAATATTTGATTATTTTAAACACAATTAAATTCGGCGTTAGTCCGGTCCTGGACGGTCTGCAGTTCAGGTACTGGCCGCGAATGGCGTGCCTTCCTCTGCGTACAAGCGGGAGCGCCGTGGAAGACTCGATGCCATGCGTCTTCGAAATGTTAGGTTATGCTGGTTGCTAATTAAAAATCAAAATAGGCTATTAATACACAGGTTATCAGGCTGAAATTTTCGGTGGTCGTTAATAAAAGTTAGTTCGGGGTGGTGAACCCAGTTTGTGGATTACAAGCGGTCGTAGCTCGGTGAATTTAAGTTCGGTGGAATTAGAACGTTACAATCCAAACGTAGGTTGTCTCGGCCGGCAAAAATATATTTCTCGATTCGTAGTGAATTCGCTGGCTAAAGTGAAATACGTGGATTTGCTTTAATTATTCTGGCTTATTTACGGAATAGGAATCACTAGAAAATGCGGCTTACGCCAGACTAAGCTAGTGTACGGATTTATTTAAACGGGGATTGTGTTTAGCAAAACTCGGGATTTATATACAGGGTGACACCAGAAGAATGCGGCTCGCGCCAGATTAATCTAGTGTACGGATTGATTTAAACGGGATTTACTTTTACAAAACTCGGTATCCCAGGTTAGGCAAACGTACAGGGAAACGGAATTGCTGTAAGAATACGGTTTCCACCAGATTAAAACAGAATTTCTCAGGATTTTAGGTAGGGTTCTCAGGTTTACGGTAAATTATTTTACAAGTTCGGATCAGGACAGGTTTTCAAAGCTCGACTACTCTCTTCTGATCTGGACTCAAAAGTTAATGATTTTTCCCGGGGAAGTTCCTTTTGTACCCGGTTTCCATCTGATCTCGTTCGTGCTCTCCGCTCCTCGGGTCGCGTGTAGTGGGGGACCGCTCGCTAAAGTCCACTTGCAGCGCGGCGTGCGCTCCTACGGCAAACTAACAACGCGGAAATTTTCCTAAATAAATTTAAAAATGCGTTGTCCCCAAGAACTTCGTTACAGCTTCTACCCCGTCATATAAAGTAATTAAGAATTGGTGCCGGGACTTCAAATTAGGAAGGAAGTCATGACAACATGCACCTGGTGTTTTACCATCAAAAACTGTTGCCACTCAAGAATATATTGATTTGACCCATCATATGGTGGGTTGCGGAAAATTGTTCGAATTCAATTGCTCGAAAAATAGTTCATAATGGAAAGTTCCTCGAAAGCCAAGTTGCTCGAATAACAATTTCTCGAAAGGAAGATTGCTCGAAAAAATTAAATAATTAAAATTAATTTATATTTGTTTACACTTAAATTAGAACTCTGATAGCTTCGGAAAAATTACATTTAAATACACAATTAAAAGTACTTGAAAATTTATTTAGATTTATTTGAATTTGTATACAATTAATAACAAATTATTAAAATTACATAAATACACAATAATTAAACGTACTTGAAAATTTATTTAAAATGTACAGTTAATACCCAAGGTTGTGAGCAATACTGCGAATACATCCTTGAACATCTACATTATACTCAAAATGTTGCACTAGGCGCACTATTTTTTCCGCAAAATCACGATATTTACGACTACTCATTGGCGGTTCAACACCAGACAAAAATTGTTGTTCTATTTTCAACTCGTTAAGGCTTTGTTGCAGTTTAATAGCATCAATAAATTTCCAAATGCTGGGGTGCTTCGCCGAAAGTAACTCCTGGAAACCTCTGTGCCAGCTTTCGACGATGTTGTTAGTTTTTGGTTCACCTTGAAGAGTACCTTGTAACGTGCCATTTCGACGCACAGTGTATGTTGCTGAATTATTTCAATTTGAGCGTGTGTTTAGCACGCCTTGATATTTCAGTTTCAAATTTTGTTTTTCGCGCATGATGAGTTTCAATGTCAAGTGGAGTTTAGATTCCTCGAGCCGGCAGAACAGTTTTGTTACCTGACAAGTGTGTAGCTTGATTTTCATAGCGGTCTAATTCGACCAAGGATTTATTCCTAATTTGTTTGAAAAGTTCAAGTATTAGGGAAATCTTAACCTTGTGGTGTTAGTGAGATTTTCCCTGGGTTTTTACCAATTTATTACACCCTTGAAGAGGTTTTTTTCTTATTGCCGATTAACATCTTTGGTAAGCCGAGAATTTTTATTCTATCTTTCTTTCGGCTTTATTTAGTCTCTTGTATTATTTAGGCATTGCGTATCCAGTTGCCGAAAGGGGCATCTTTGACTTTAAGCAGTTATCAGTTGGAAGCGTTGAATCGTCCGAAAATAGATCGCATTTCTAAGTTCCGCCAAGAATTTCCAGACACCTGTTCCGTGTAGTACGATCGAGAGGCAGATGTGCGGTAAGCGAGACAGCGACGCTCAAGGTTGGTTAGAAATTTTTCTTTTACGTACCTGTATTGGGTTGATAAGCCCACAGAAATTTGGGATCTAGATAAAAACTAACTACGACAACTCGTTAATTGCATAGTAGAATTATTGTGAAATAAAATCAATATTCGACAAAATTCTTGTAATCATTTAAATATTTTAATTATACACACGTTTGTTCAGATTTAATTCACCTTGTATTGAAGAATTGTTAAATGGCCTACAGGGTACGAGATATTATCTTCTGATTAGAAGTTCATCACATGATAGGGAGAATTCTGCGTATTTTAATACTTTCCGTGCATATATGACAATTATTTTGGGAATTATTAATCTAGCTTACATATACGAGATCTCTTATTTCGTCGACCTAGAACGGTTTCGGGGTGATTTTATTATTGTAGAAGCGGAATAACGCTTCTTTAACTTTATAATAGATTACGCATTACTTATTGCTATCCCTGGTAATAAATTTTTTTTTAGTTGTTAATAATTTAAAAATCAGAGACAGTGGCGTACTGTGGTCCGTTCATTGTAAATTGGAATGTGAATTCATACACATATATAAATATGTACTCGGGGTGTGTTCCTGATTTTTATTTATGAGTTTGATGTTGCATATATATACTTATATTTATATTGGTCTATGATAAGTTTTTTTTGATCATTATATATTGGGATTTCGGTCAATAACTGTGTTTTATTCTGTCTTGGAGAATAAGTTTAAAATTACCAAACAAGGTAAGTTCACATCCGGGAAGGTTCCTGTTTACCGAAGGCTATCTTCAAGGAGAAAAGGGTTTTTTTTTAAACAGGTGGCGCCTAGGCTTACATCGAACCACCCTTCTTCGGCTGTTGCTAGTCGAACCCTTGTCCTTGATTCTGGACCTTGTTTAGGATTTAGTTACTTGATATTTTTTATGAGGGGAATTAATCTTGTTGTCGCCGTCTTATAAATAGGCGTCACAAATTTTGGCGCCCAACGTGGGGCCATCGACATATTTTTTTTCTTCTTTCTTAGGTCGAATTTTTTTTTGCAAATGTTTTTTTCTCCTTGGAATTTTGGGGGAATTTGATTTTGATTAAGTGTTAGAGTTCTCTTAGGAGTGGCTCGATTTATTTAGTTTTTTTTCCTTTTTTATTGATTATATTTAGAGTTTAAAAACTTCGCTGGATTATTTTTGTCACGATGGACATCGATAGGTTAAACAACGTTGAACTTTCGTACGAATTAGCTATTCGAGGGGTGAAGGCCGAAGCATCAATCGATTCATTGAGGAAATTTGTTAGGGTTGCTCTACGGAAAGAAAAAGCTGACAAACATTTTGAATGGCCGACTCATCCGTTTTCGTTTGAAGAAGATAGCAATGTCGTTAGTTCGGGTCTGAAAAACTTAGAAGAATTGGTGGACGAGTTTGAAGATTCAATCCATGGTGGGGGCTATAAAAAAATTATTAGCAAGATGATTCATTATGAAGGCCGAGTGAAGAGAATGTTATCCAATGGGTTAGAGGAAGAGAAGAATAAACGAGAAATGCTAGAAACCATCGACAAATTAAGAAGCAAATTGTACCAGAAACTTCAAAGTTTTGAAACGAGTTTGATGGCCTTGTCTACGAATGCTGGGAATCCAGAAGATCCTCAACAGCAACAGACTTCGACTCCTGTTAGAGCTATTCGTCCTGAACCTTCAGCTAGTTCCGTTAGTTATTCGGTTGGGGAGATTAAACCTGTTCCTGTACGCACTTGGGGTTTGAAATTTTCTGGGGAGAAAGGTGAGATGTCAGTCAACTCATTTATAGAACGAGTAGAAGAACTTAGGATTGCTCGAAACATTTCTCGCGAGATATTATTTGATTCCGCCTTGGACTTGTTTTCAGGCAAAGCGTTGATTTGGTACCGAGCCTACAGGGACTTGATGAATAATTGGGATGACTTAGTGAAATTCTTAAGGGAGGAGTTTCAGCCATACGATTATGATGAGAAGCTGTTAGATGAGATTAAGCGTCGTACGCAGGGACCTGGTGAATCGATAGGGGTGTACGTAGCCATTATTCAGAGTTTGTTCCATAGGGCAAATCTTCTAATAACTCTGGCAAAGTTTCTTGGAAAAAAAGAAGGTAACTAGCGCCATCCAGACGATCAGGCAATCGGAACGGTCCAACCAAAAAATTGTCGATAATTCCGACCCAGACATTAATTTTAAATTCTCGTTGATAATGTCTAGCTTTAACAGCATGTGGATTTTCATCTGCATAAATATGTTCATTGTGTAGGTTTGTCATGCCACGACGCGTAAAACAAGACTCATCAGTAAACAAGATATTAGTGTGGAATCCATCGTCGACTACTCTGTGCTCCCGAATAATTTCTGCAAAATTTAAACGTGATTCGTGGTCAAGTGAACTGGCTGAATGTGAAAAGGACGAATTAATTGATCGGCAAGGATCCGACTTACAGTGCTTTTTGGAATCCCAGTTTCACGTTGCAATATTCTGGTACTGATCTTAGGATTGTTATCAATCCTTTGAAGAACTGCTTCTTCCACAATGGGTATTCGGGCTTGTCGAGGTTTTCCAGTGTTAAATCTGGCTGGCTGCAAACTTCCTGTTTCTCGAAGACGACATTCGATACGAGCAAAAGTTTTGTGATTTGGAATTCTTCGATTTGGATATCTCTCTTGATACACGCGGACACTCTCGCGGCAGTTACCTTGACAGTATCCAAGAACTAATAACATGTCGGTCTGCTCATTGAAAGGGAAATCCATATTTGATAGCGGCAAAAATCACAGCAGCAACAACAACAACAATTAAAGCAGCAACGATGGTTACAATAACAAAAAAAAATACAAAAGCAACAAACAGTGAACAATTATTGAAAAGTTTACTGTCAACAACCAACTGAGATGGTTATGAATTTGTTTCCTATCAAAATTATCACCTTTGTATTATTTTTGTGTCTACGGCCAACTAAATTTTGTAATATAATTAAACCTGCAATAATAATATCGGTTATCAGTGTTTGAGTAAACATTTTTTTTCTTCGAAACTATACGAACTACCGAGTTTTTACAAGAGTCAAAAAATGAAGCTAATGAATAAGTCTTCACCTTAAAAAAAACATAGAATCGTATCAACATCCTTAAAAAAATTCTGAACAAATTTATCAGGGGGTGGGGGTGGTTTAAACCCTTCTCCAATTTTCTTTGGGTTTCTTTCGTTACTGAAAGTAGTGGCTTCCTTTGAAGTGCCCAGGTACCAAATTTCATTAAAATTGGTTCACACGTTTCTGAACAGCATACAAAAATGTGATTTTTAAGTAAACTTTGAACTCCTCTCACGGGCAAACGGTACAGTTTGGTATATGACAAAGTTGGGTCCAATCGACTTCTTTTGACCTCTAGAATACGTGGTAGCTCTATGTCCCAGGAGTTTTGGGACACCCTGTATACTCTAGCAGCACCTACACTTGCAGCGTCAGCTATGTGGTTGTGCACATTATTTATTTTTGTTGCACTGTCGTTGATTGCTAGCACCCGAGCGGAATATATATTTTTTAGAAACTTCACACATCCAATAAACTTTGTTATTAAGAACTTTATCTTTAATAAACAAATAGCCTTCAATTAATAGTTTGCTTTTGCCTTTCTCACTTTTAATAAATTCCATTTTGATACCGTTACCGTACAAATCGATGGCAGTATTTAATTAAAAATTTTGGGAAGAAATTTGTTATTTATAAGGACTTCTTATCATAAAATAACATTACGTAGAAAAATCCCCAAAGAAACTTATTCTCTAACAATAGGTATTTACTTGTACTCGTTAAGTGTTGTTGATATTCTGCATTTCTAGATAAGAACTCCTTATCAGTCAAACACCCTTAGCAAGAAAGGTAATTAGAAGATTATTTTCAGAGAATTCATATTTACTTGTACTCATTAAGGGTACCTGTTTAACATAAATATAATACAATAAATAAAGATTCGAGAAATTGTTATTCAAGCAACTTGGCTTTCGAGGAACTTTCCATTCGAGGAACTGTTCTTCGAGCAATTGAATTCGAACAATTTTCTTTCGAGCAATTGTTTTCGAGCCATTTTCACCAAATCTGATATGGTACTGACTGATCGGAGAATTACGGTAAAATATATTGCTGAGACATTGGTTTTCCGTTGGAAGCGTTGAGAACATTTTCCACGAGCAAGAGGGTTATGTTATCAATTCAAATCAGAACCGGGCAAGGTTTCTCACTGCTGCGAACAATTTGGATGGATTTTTGGAAACATTTTTAACTGTAGATGAAACCTGGGTTTATTTTACTTTGATCCAGAGCCAAAACGGCAAGTTATAAAATGGCGGCATCGTGGTTCTCCCCCACCACGAAAGTTCCGTGTGACTTCATCGGCTGGAGAGATAATGACAACAGTGTTTTGGGATTCTGAGGGAGATCGGCTTATTGATTATTTACTACGTGGGGTTCTGTTTCACCAAAACAACGCTCCCGTTTTCAAGATCTATGTTTGTACGGCTGCTATCCACAATCCTGGTTTGGAAAAAATTTTAGAACAACTCTCATATTCGCCAGATCTGACCCCCAATGACTTTCACCTGTTCTCCAAATTAGAAGAACATCTTCGGGGAACCCCTCGGTCGGACAATGAAAAGGTGATGGCTGCTGTGAATTAGTGGTTTGCAGTGCAGGACATAAAGCTTTTTCTAAAGGCATTCAATCCCTGCATCATCGGTATACTCGTACTAACTGTGTTAACCTTCTATGGGAGTATGTTGAGAAATAAAGTTGTTTCAAATATCTGTCATTTGCTTCTGTATCAAACGCAATAAATGATGAACCACTCTCATATATTCCAATGTTTCATCGGTTGCTAGCGTACAGGCGCCATAAATCTGTGTCTTAAGCATCCATTGATGTTAGATTTTTGTAGTACATAACATTCCACACTTCGGTCCTCCATGTCAATTCCGGCGTTCCCCTCCTCCTCATGCACACCGGCTACCAGTTCATAATACTCCTCGGCGACCGTGAACCGCACCCTCAGTACATACCATTTTAATATATTGTTTTTCACCCTTAAGACCGCTGTCTGTTGCACAACTACGACATTCCGTATTTCCTCATTCCTAATTCTCTGGATTTTAGAAATTCGAGCTGAGCGTCTCCAAAAGTCCATTTTTGTGGATAGCAATATTTCTTTTCTTTTGGGATTCGGAGTCTAAGCCTGCGTACAACATTTTCTTTGTGTTTATGATTACATCTCTACTCCATAGAATTCTATTCATACTTCCTATTGCGTTCCGTAATTGTCCTACTTTTAAACAATTTGCCGATCCTTAAGTTGTCATCTAGAACTAGCTCAACAGGTGCTTCTCCAGTGGTCATATACTGAGTCTCCTCAAGCTTAATTTTTAATCCCTAGTTATTAAGTTCCTCTATACATTTCCTTGTCATGTATTGTGCATGCTCTAGCTCTTGGGTGATTACGACCTGGTTGTCCGCAAACAAAATAGAATTATTGGTTTGTGTTTCTATGTCAATCCCCATTGCTCAACATTTCCGGTTCCAGTTGTATACAGCTTTCTTTTAATAAATCTTAAAAACAGTAGCAGATAAGTCACACCCTTGTTTGAGCTCTTTTGTGACCATGAAACTTCTGAATGCTGTATTTTTATTTGTACTTTATTGTCTGTATATATGTTACGCATACAGTTCGTAAGTTCTGCTGGTATATTCATGTCCTTCATAGCCTCCCGTAGCAGTTTACTCGGCACTGTGTATACCTTTATACTAGGCAAATACTATCTACCTATAGGTTTATAGGCAAATATCTTTAAGTATTATTTAATTTCTAATGGATTAGGCAGATAGTATCTGCCTGAATTCTAGTTAGGCAAATATATCTCTATTGCGGAGCAACTATACACGAAAATCTCAATATATCAGACAAATTCGGGCAACGGGGTGTTCGTTAAAGCCGAAAATATGCTAAATAATAAAATAGATTATCCGAATGCGTATTTAGTTGTCAGCGAAATTACTACATTGTTTTTACCAACATATGGCCCATTCGTTAAAAATAGTTAAAAGTGAGATTTAATTATTAACAATAAAGCCTGCTAATTTAATTATAAGCAAATCTTGGTTAAAAGCATTTTAAAATAAATAGGGTGTTATTTTTATATACGACGTACGACTGGAAATTTTGACCGCTAAATCTGAAATCCGTTTAATTCGGGTCCACAAATTCGAGGGTTTACTGAATTGTGAATTCAGGGTTAGATTAAATAGATTTTCTCGCCAATATACCTAACCTAACGTAACCTAAATGTATTTATATAAAAAACTGGTATTCAGATGCATATGTTCGCCTGTTAAACATTTTTTAAATCACCTCCGTTAATTATTTACTACTATTAGCATTAACTTTATTTTTAATATTAAACACATAATTAAAACGAAATGCTATTCTCCGAACAACGGTTCTGTCAAGTACTATTTGTCTAGAAAAATATCGTTTAAATATAAATGAATATTAGAAAACTATTTGCCCAGGCATATAGTATTTGTCCAATAAAAAACTATTTTGCTGAAATAACTGCTGGCCTGTGACATCTACAAAATACAGGCGGTCTACTGTAACTTGCAACATGTAGTACTAGTATGAACAACTAACCTTAACATTTAATTTTCATTACTTTTTTACCGCGATTCTCGTTTGTACCGCTTGTGCAGCGTCGAGGCTGTGAACATTTAATTTGTAACGACTTAATTTGAATTTTTCGGTAGAGTGCTGTGACCTCGATGTCAAGCCACAACTACAAAACTAAGTTGGCTATAAGTAAATACGAATATAGAAAATTATGCAGTGAGCTTATTTCTAATACGTCAATTTAATTCATAGTAAAAAATTAGTGCTCAAACATGCCCAAAAAGCCACCATTAACTGCAGAAGAAAAAAAGGCCTTGAAAGCCGCAAAGAAAGCCGAAAAAAAGAGACAGGCGGAGCTAGAACAAATACAGCTAAGGCATGACCACTTATCTAGAGAAGTAAAGTATGGACAACTTACTGTTCGACTGCACGAAAAGAAGTGGAAGAAAATGTTGGTCAACATTGCACTTCCTCGAATGCGGGAAGATTTGCAATTTGCTTGGCATAATTTTGAAAGGATCATTGATGCCAAAGACTTCACGATATCTTTGTTAATGGACGAAATTTACGATGCTGAGCAGCAATACATGATGAATCTAAGGTCTCATACCGAAAATATAGACAACTTAATAATAAGTTTTCGTGATCGACTGGAAGAACTGAAAATAGATAGCGAGACTCAAATTGATAGCATGCAAGCTTCAGCCGAGAAGGAAGTTGAAGAAATCAGAGCAAACGCTACGGATTCAGAAGAATACATAAAGGTAATGCTATTTGGATTAGAAGTGGGAAAAAAGGAACAGGAAAAACTTGTTCGGGGCGATTACTTATCAAAAATAGATGAGGAAAGTACCAAATATACAGATATACTGCAGAATCTTAGAGTGGGTTTGGAGAGAATATTTACTAAAGTATGGGATGACACAAAGACGTTTTTGAAGGACTTTACCACGCAAACTGCAGAAAGACGTAAATCTTATGGAGCACTTGCTCAACAAGATGCAGCCCTCCAAAAGCTCTGCAGAAAACAACAACAAAAGCTTTTGAGTATGCAGGAATACTTGAAATCTTTAAAAGCACGTTTCAGTAATTTACAAGAATCGGAAGAGCAAAAGATTTCAGATTTACTGCAAGAAAGACAATACTTTGCGGATGCTTTTTGGACGTTAAGAACTCGTTTAGCATCAGACAGAGCCCTAGATGCTGCCAATTTAAGAATACTAACGGTGGAGAGTAACGAAGCCGCAAAACATTTGAAAAAAATTGAGGCTAAAGGGGAGAAAATGCTAGAACTATCTGCTGTATGCAGAAAATTAGAAACTATAGAAGAAAAAATTTTGCCATTTCCTGTGTCAACCTCTACCACAGACATGTGCAGATACAGTGATATTGAACTGGACGAATATAATAACACAGCCAGCCTGCATCTGTTTTGGCAACGTGTAGCTCAAGCTGATGCTGTCAGGCATAGTATCAACGAAGAAAGAGAATTCTTAAAACGTGAAAATAAAATACTAAAAACGAAGATACATGATTATTGCCAGTGTTTAGACTGTCCAGTTTACAGAGGCATTGATCAAACAAAGAAACGTGTTGGAAAAATTAATATAGTCGATGGATATATGGTCCAAAGAAATTACCAAAAGCATTAACCCCGACAATAATTAAGGCATTTCTGTGTGTATAACAATTATTATATTGCGTGACAGTATGCCATATATTTTTTAATTTGATTTAATCTCTTACAAAATTATCATACAGTTGATTGCACTTTTAGAAGGAAACCTCATATAACAAATTTTAGTAAAATCAGAGACAACTAAATAAACGGAATGGAAGCTTACTTAGAAGTAGTTTGCAGTGTCTTAATACACGTGAATTATAAAAACAAATTCCTAAACGCATCTAATATATTAGTCATACAAAATAATTTACTTTATATATTAGTACATCCACATTGTTCACAATATTCTAATTATATAATCTGACAGTTGCCACTAATATGAGTACCACAATTCTGCACCCTACCATAGAAACTGCTTAATTGTTTGTACTTTTATATTTCCTGGCTCTATTTTCTGTTCGAAGATAGTTCATCAAAGGCTTAAAGTACTCAAGTAATCCACTGGCATCTAAATCTCTTTCTCCTGTAATCGCCGCTAACGTATCTTTCCAATGTTTACTTGCCCCTAATGACAATCCCCTCCTATTAAAATACTCAGCTATCAATTGCAATTTAATATAAACTAAAAGTATACCTAAGCATCTCTCCAGCAGCCCTTGATTGGTAGAAATCACACTGATAGAGAGGAATTTGCGTATTTGTGGAATTATATTCACCTGCAACTTTGCATAGTCCTCGATATAATTGAAATTGTAGAATATGGGCCACAAAATAACTGAAACCACAAAGTCAGGTAAAACGATTTAATTATTATTCACAATATTTACTTTATATACTGAGCACCTGCTGGCACATGAAATTTTGCTCCAGGGTCAAAGTCATGATCGTCTGATCTTTTTACCGGTGCCTTAATTTTTTGTAGAGTTGTTCTAACAATAACAATGGTTATTATTTTATTGTTCGTAGTAGACTAAAGTAATACCTGTAATGCCACCAGTGAGAATTCCATTGGTTGGGAGGTACTTTACCAGCAAATACACCCCATCTCCATTTGTCTATGACAAGAGCATATGGCATAAAAGCCACTCTGTGAAGAGCCATATTCATCAATGTATTTATAGATGCTTTGTAAGAATCCTTATAATTCTTCAAAAGACCAATCCTATTCAAATGTTTCGGAGTAGTTACTGCTAAAGCAATAGTGTCCCCGAGTGCTTCGTGAAAACCAGGATTCGCTCCTTGACGAAAAGTTATTGGTTGGTTTTTATACAAATTAAAATACTGAATATGTCCCATTTCGTGATGTATCGTTAAAAAATCTTCATAGTTCACATCCGTGCACATTTTAATTCTAAAATTTCTAATTATAATATGTTAATATTTCCGTAAATAACACAAACCTGAAATCCCTTTTGTTTGAAAAATCCCATGCTGAAGCGTGGCATATAACTTGTCGGTCTTTAGGTTTTTCTATTACAGCCCCGAGCGTCGTATTATAGCAAATACTACTAGATTCTAGCCCAAGTGACATATAGAATTCATTTGCTGTTTCAAACATTTTTAAGACTGTGTATCCCTCTTTTGGTAAAGATGCCGTCATATTTACCGAACTTTCGTCAGGGAATGGTTTCACTAAGGGCTCTAAATTACCCCAGGACTGCCCCCACACATTTCCTATTACATATGCAATAGCATAATTAGCTACTTATTTTAAGGTTTAGTTAACTATTTACGCAAAATATGTGCTAGAATTAATCCATCTGCATCATGGAGTTTATGTTTATACACATCCTTCAATTTTGAAAACACATATTGATGTAACTCATTATAGAGAGGTTTAAGTTGTTCCCATAGCTCATCTATATCTTGAATAAATGTTGGCGATTCATATTCCCTTCTCCACATGTCTCCATTGTCGAGAAATCCTAGAAACAAAAATGCACAAAAACGTTCTGCTAAAAAATATTATTTATTGACCATTTGCCTTCGCTACTTCGTTCGACAAATTAACATAAATCATGTATTTGTTCTTTATTTTACGACCGGTGGCGTCTCTCCAAGCTTTCCACAAATAAGTAAGCTCGTCATAGTCCTCTGACTTCACCAAAATGTTTTCAATTGCTGTAAAGTACAACAACTATCAATCTTGTTAAATATGTAGTCAAATAAAATTATAGGCACAAGTATTTTTTAATTTACTGATTGTTAATAACATTATTTCTACTTTCTACCAGTAAGAAGATCAAAATGAAAGAAAATCAAAGAGAATTGATTTAGACCATTATTTAGATCTTACAGTTTACGCCTAATATCAATAAAAGATGACGGTCGAATGGCCGCCTCTAAGCGCAATGCACTAGTAAGCTCTGTTACGGCATTTTTGTAACAGGAATCAAGACATCAGCCGTTATGTCTTCTATTTCTCGACAGATGTTGTCTTTCAGCTGCTGCAGGGTCTGAAGGTTATTGGTGTAAACCTCTTCGTTAAGGTAGCCCCATAAAAAGCAAAAGCTGTGAAACCTGGTGTTCTGGCGGGCAATGTTAAATCGCCAAATCAATAAATTAATAAATAAATCTAGTGGTGGTCGAACAAGACGGAGATGATCTCAGCTATATGATAATAAAACAACAAGAAGAGTACTGTAAAGCTGGACTGGAAATAAAAATTTTGAAAAAACCGAGTACCTAACAACTACATAGGAAGATGTAAAGAACCTGGAGATAGAGGAGAATTAGGAAATAAAAGGAAATAAATTCAAATATCTAGGATTTATAAAGAGCACAACAACAGAGGAAGAAATCAAAAGCAGGCTCGGTCAGACAAGAATAGCTATCAGATACAATTACATCCAGTACTATGGGACAAAACTATTATAAAAAAAAAAACAAAAACAATGATATATGAGATTATCATAAACAGTATTATGACTTATGCAGCAGAGATATGGGTAATCACCAAGAAAAACAGAGGAAAAATACTGGCCACCGAAATGGAATACTGGAGAAAATGCTGCGGTCTGACCAGGATGGACAGAATAACTAACGAAGAATGAAAGTAGAGACAGAAGTAATCAAATACACAGAAGATAAGCGACTAATATGGTATGGCCATGCGAGTAGCACAGAAAACAGATGGATACACAAAGTTACAGAATGGAGCCCGACAGACAGAAGAAAACGAGAAAGACCTCGAAGATCGTGGAGGAATGAAGTGGAAGAATCTATGCAGAAGAGAGGACTGGAAGAGAGAGACTGGGAAAACAGACAAGATTGGAAAACCTGGTTAAAGGAAGGAAGGCAACAACAGGCACATGATTCTTCAAATGACCATTGTCTGTCTGCAAGTGTACGCCGTCGCACCTTCCTGTTCCAGCCACGTATCATCTAATATAAATTCTTCTAATTGGGGTAACAAAAAGTTATCAAGTATCGCTCTATAGCATTCCCAGTGTAGTCATCGTCTTCAAAAAAGAACAGGACAATTACACCTTGTGCAAAGCCTTCAGTTCGAATACGTCGACGTCGATAATTTCGACGAAAATTTAGCTGCGTCTACATAATCAACTTATTATTTGTAATGAACAAAGTTACAATTTGTGCAAATTCTTGTGGTGTATATCGATGCATAATGAAACTTGCAACAAAATACGCGATGTTAAAATGGCGGCTACTTCAACTCCGGTACTTCATTACAGCCTTCTCTATATAACTTGTCTTATGAAGACATTCTAATAGTTGTATTTTCGTATATTAGCAACCATTAGCTATAATTCGATAAGAGCTATATATTACGAGTTAACAAAACGCAACGCGTTCCCAAATCGATGACATATTTCAGGTTTAAGAAATCATATACCTACAGGGCTTTTTTAAATATCAAATACTCAAGTAAATCGCTTCTGAAATATAGCAGTAAAAGTAATTATAAATCAATTATGCTTAAAGTGCTTTATGGCAAACGAGACATAGCGGTCTTCTCTCTTAGGCCTGTGTTGCGTGTTTAAAGTGGCACAGGCATATAGAACCTACAGCTTAACGTAGGCTCCGATCGACTGGAAGTGTAAACACTTCTACTCCAGAGAAGATTTACCAGAAATGATACCTCCCTTGCTTTCCATAGTATTGCAAGAGCGTATGGCCGTTAAATATCCGATGAACCAGTGCTGGGAATTGAATCCCAGACTTCTAGCGTAGAAATCATACGCGCACCCTTATGTCACGCAATAAAATATAATACGCTTTGTTAAATTAATTCCAAACTCTCGAGAGATAGAAAATACATTCTAATAATCCAGACCAGCACAGTAACTATAAATCTCACTTGGATCTAACTCGAGTCCTTCTTTTTCTAAGTTGCAATTCTGGTTGTTATATGGACATATTTTCGCAGTACTATATGCGTTAGTCATATAGCTCCCAATATTTGTGAACTGATAAAAAATATATCAGATCTAAGTTTTACAATTTATTATGAAGGTACCTCCGTAAGCATCTGAGAATCAAGAGCTGCATTTCCTAATACCTTCAAAAATTTAACCTGCCTTTGAATAGCTTCACTTGCATAATCTTCCTCCTTTAGGTATCGAAAATATAGCTTCCAGTTATTTTTATTGAACGCCGCAGCTTTTAAAGTAAGATTGAGCTAAAATAAAATGACATCAGAAAGTACATTTTGGGACACACTTTATAGTGCCCGGAAAGTATGAAAAATGCTCAATTAATTAATATGTCCAGTCATATTCAAATTTTGGCACCTCTTTTTCTTCTTTAATCTTGTTACTCAAATCTGTAGCGTAATTCCACTCAGCATTAATCTGTTCGTTTGTAATTTTGGAAGCAGCACCTTCATATTCTTGTAAAATCTCTTCAAGCTCTATTTCGGAAATTTTGTTGTACTTCTCAAGATATTGCAACAGCGGATCAAAATATTCCAGCATAGCCGTTGCATTCAAATCTCTTTCCCCAATCATTTCTTCTAAAACATCTTTCCAGTGTCGACTGGCACCTAATGATAACCCAGCACTAAAAAAAATTTTACAATTAGACGAAGGACTAACTAACAATTAAATTACCTAAGCCTCTTGCCAGCTTCTTTAGATTGGTAAAAATCGCATTTGTGAAGAGGAATAGTCTTATTGTTTGCATTATATTGACCTGCAGCTTTACAAAGGCCCTTGTACAATTGAAATTTAAGAATATGTGCCACAAAATAACTAAAATCAATTTACACTCATAATTAAAAAAAAAATACTATAGAGATAATGTAAACGTATACTTTGTGTACTGTGAGTCTCCAAATAAGTGATTTTTCGCACCTGGATCAAAATCCCTTAAATCTGATCGTGAAATCGGTGGTTTAACTTTCTGAATTGTTTCCCTATGTAAATAACACAACTTATATATTCACTTTTAGTTGACAATATAGTTTACCTATATTTCCACCAGTGGAAATTATACTCTTCTGGCTTTACCTTGCCACCAAACACATCCCATCTCCACTTATCTATAACAAGCGCAAAAGGTAAAAATGCTACTTTTTGAAGAGCCATCTCCATCAGTGTATTTATGGTTGCTTCCTCCGACTCGTTGTAGTTCATTAAGAGACCAATCTTCTCGAAATGCTTAGCTGTCGCTACGGATAAGATTATAGTATCCCCTACTGCTTCATGAAATGCTGGATTTGCGCCTCTGCGAAAAGATACCGGTTGATCTTTATATTGAATATAGTACTGAATATGTCCCATTTCGTGATGAATCGTTATAAAGTCTTCGTAATCAGTTTTTGCACACATATTTATCCTTCAAATAAAAGCTTTTAAAGCTTTAATTCCTTAAATGATTAAATATTATTATGAACATAAACCTGAAATCTTTCTTGTTTGAAAAATCCCACGTAGAAACTTGGCACACAATTTATCTATCTGTTGGTTTCTCAATCACAGCCCCAAGGCGTACGTTATATGACATAGCATTTGATTTTAAGCCCAGAGATTTGTAGAACTCATCGGATGCTTTAAACATTTTTAGAACTGTGTAATTGTGCTCTTTTAGAATTGCAGTTATAGTCCAGGCAATAGGTAGTTTTTGCTTGCAAAAGGTTAGAGAGAGATGAAATTTGGCAGGATGGTAGACTTGGGTCTCCTAATAACCCACCTGAGTTTGCGACCGCGGGGGGATGCCGCTCGGGGGGTGGGGGGTGGGTAACCGTGCACCGCGGCGGTTTTTATAGAATAGCGCCGTTTCAGTACGTTGTAGAGAAAAAAGGTCGCAATAAAAAATTTAGATTCTAAAATTCTGCATATTTTTAGTGCTATTTTTTTTTTGTGTCCGACCAATGGTTTCTGAGATACAGCGCGCCAAAGTTGGGGGATGATTTGAAAATTTCATGAATGGCCAACTTTCATCGCGAAAAAGTAACAGGTGGGCTCTTGTAATTATGTCGAAACATTTTTTCACATAATATACAATGTTTTACGAGAAATTTGACGTTTTTTTGTTTTCATTTAGTGCAGCTTAGCGGCAGAAGTGATTTTTGAAGCGCGGCGTCGCAAGGCGTCAAATGATGGTCTGCGCATAATATATCTCGTCACAGTGAATGTATGATATTTTTTATTGAATTAAGCTAATATATGCATTTATTTACGTTAAAAAGTGTCTATCTACTCTTATCTGAACTCGTTTCCACACCTGAGAGGTAGGGTTCACGGTGCGTTTTTTTTAATGTGGTGTCCCCAGCAAGCCTAATCCACAGCAAATCAAAATGCTTTATTTTTTTGTCGTTTCGGTTTTGGTAGTTGAGAAGAAGCGATCATCAAAATGTTTATTTGCTGAAACCTGCCAGAGGGAATATCGAGGAAACAATTTATTCTAGTCATGGAATAGTGTATGGTCCATCGGTGGCGAAAAACATTTTGTTTTTGCACGCAATCAGTGGTTGTGATACAACATCAGCACTGTTCAATCAGGGGAAAGTCAAGTCTCTTAAGGTTGTTGAACAATCCGACAGCTTGGCTGACACGATTCAAATTTTCCAAGATCCAAATGCAGACAGCAGAGCGATTGTTGATGCTGGCGAGACGTTTTTGTTAGCTCTTTATGGAGGAGGCAAGGATCAAGACACTCTGGATTCCTTGAGGTTTCAGCACTTTGTGAGAGCAGTATCCAAAAATACCTTCAATCTGGCATCTCTTCCACCTACAAGGGACGCTGCAACGCAACATATCCTGCGAACGTACCATCAGGTGCAGAGTTGGTGTGGAGTAGAGAAGAATCCCCAAGAATACGGTTGGCAAAGGACTACCACGGGACTAGATCTTATAAGCACTACAAAGGCACCAGCTCCGGATGCGCTTCTTAAAAGCATCTCTTGCAAATGCCAGAAAGGGTGTGGTGCTGCATGTGGATGCCGTAAGACTGGCTTGAAGTGCTCGGTTCTCTGCAGGTACTGCAACAGGGATTTGTGTGAAAACACCGCCGAGATTCTGGACGATTATGATTGTAATATGGAAGATGACGCCGACAATGTACTATCATTTAACAACATTCTCGGTGATCTGACATGCGATTCCGATAGCGATAATCAAACTACTTCTTCTCAGCTACCAAAACCGAAACGACAAAAAAAATAAAGCATTTTGATTTGCTGTGGATTAGGCCTCCTGGGGACACCACATTAAAATAAACGCACCGTGAACCCTGCCTCTCAGGTGGTGTGGAAACGAGTTCGGATAAGAGTAGATAGACACTTTTTAACGTAAATAAATGCATATATTAGCTTAATTCAATAAAAAATATCATACATTCACTGTGACGAGATATATTATGCGCAGACCATCATTTGACGCCTTGCGACGCCGCGCTTCAAAAAGTCACTTCTGCCGCTAGGCTGCACTAAATGAAAACAAAAAAACGTCTAATTTCCCGTAAAACATTGTATATTATGTGAAAAAATGTTTCGACATAATTACAAGAGCCCATCTGTTACTTTTTCGCGATGAAAGTTGGCCATTCATGAAATTTTCAAATCATCCCCCAACTTTGGCGCGCTGTATCTCAGAAACCATTGGTCGCACCCAAAAAAACAATAGCGCCAAAAACATGCAGAATTTTATAATCTAAATTTTTTATTACACCCTTTTTTCTCTACAACGTACTGAAACGGCGCTATTCTATAAAAACCGCCGCGGTGCACGGTTACCCACCCCCCACCCCCCGAGCGGCAGCCCCCCGAGGTCGCAAACTCAGGTGGGTTATTAGGAGACCCAAGTCTACCATCTTGCCAAATTTCATCTCTCTCTAACCTTTTGCGAGCAGAACCCCTTTTTTTATACCCATTGCCTGGACTATTATGTTCATGGAACTGGCGGTTGGATATGGGTTAACTAATGGTAATACGTTGATCCACGTATGCGCCCACATATTTCCTGTAAGTTAAATGTTACGTTTATTACTGTTTTAATTATTATTTTGTTTAAATAGCTATTAAAGTATAGAGCTAGTTAAGTATGTTCCATATAGGTATTGAGAAAAATACAAAATACTTGGACCACTGGTAGATTAAGTTAATGAGTTTTAATCACATTTTTAAATTTAATATCAAAGTTATCTTTGCAGAATAAACTAATCCAACGACTAGGAATGCTATTTCTAAAATGTCTAAATACTGTAATACCGAACTGATATACAATACAAAGCTCTTAAAATATACAAAAATGCGATAAACAAGTAGATTCTATATGAAAATTTCTGTTTTCCATTATGCAAGGTTTAGTTAGACAACACTTGCCATACAACCATTTATTTTAGTATTGTTCAAACAAAACTTGCTTAGGAGGAGCTGATCTATCTATTTCCATAGTTAAATACTATTTCTCTGTATGCCACCAATTTTAGTATTTTTGGATTAATTTAATATCTCAAGTAACGAATGTTTATGAAAATCTGAGGTGAAGTCGGCTGACGTTTACTTTTGACCCCGTTAACATGTGTCGGAGCTTGAATAGCTGTCGAACGTCATTGATTGTCAAATGTCAATAAATCCCTTTTTATTCGACAAACAAGAAGCAGTGCAAATTATTTCTTAAAATTTTTAAATGGTTTTAAACCGAAGAGTATCTTCTTGGTTTTGATTTGTACAGCACGCTTGTTTCCACTTTAGAACAAAAATTATTTGTGGTAGAATGTTATTTTCAAAATGAAACTAAGAATATCAATGTGAATTTCCAGAAGATGTAATTGACTTTAAATTGTTCCAAGTAATTATAGATCGACGGATTCGACGGTTCCGTGAAACAGGAAGTGTAGGACGAAAGAGTATCAGCGGACGCCATCAATAGCTACTCTAGAAACGGTAGAAAGAATATATGTATGACAGTTTGTAGTGCTAGTTTGCCATTAATGTGCCTAACAAGAAAATGCTTTACAAAAAAGAAATATGGCTTACTCTAACTAGTTAAAAGAAAAACATAAGAGACCCAAGTCATTGACAGTGCAAGAAAAATAGAGACTATATAAGTAGTATGATCAAATTTACCCAACACATGCGCCGGAATTAGTCCATCAGAAACATCGATTTCTGTTCCAAATCGTTCTTTTAATTTCCTCCTTACATATCTATGTAGATGGTTATATAAAGGTTGTACTTGCTTCCATACAGTATCCATATCCTGTATAAACTTGGGCGATTCATAGTCCTTTATCCACCAATCAGCGGCGTTTGTAAAATCTAAACAAAACAATTTCTATTTTTTTATTGTTATTCTTTAATACCATTGAACACAAATACATATAACATTCATTGGTTAAAGACGAAAACTATAAATAAATAAAAAAATATTTTCAGTAACAATCTAATTACTTAGGTTAATATACTAATTTTAGAAAGTATTATTTTTGTATTTTAAGTATTACTTAAAAGTAGCACATTAGTAAAACACTGCCAATAAAAATTAGTCCGTATTTATTATTATTATTAGCCTAGGCAGCCAGACTATCCTCTTGGGATCTCCTGGCAATTAAATACGTAGACACATGCCAAGTTAATTTTTTTATAATAAACACCGGAAGCTGCAGTCAATGTAAAAATCAAAACGTGTAGTATATTACAACACAAATTTATTGGAGTTTTGGCATTGTTCTTATTTTAAGAAAATAGATAAATGTTGAGTTCTATGCAACAAAATTTTCAAGGATGGCAGTTTGTGATAAGGTAAAAATCCACGTGTACCTTAAATATAGATTGATTTTAGTGTATTTCTTCTATTTTTAACATCTTTCTTCCAATTTTTACTATAATTTTTGTAATTTAGTTTAATATTAGATGTTGCCTACTAGTTAAAGAACTGCATATTGAAAGATCGCCTGTTATAGTTGCTACTGTAACAATAGGTAACGCTAATTTTAGCTTATTTTGGGTAACGCCTTAAATAGGACCAAAAATATGTTTTAAAAATTTTTGAAATCGGTGTTGAAATCGTTTCTCCTTGAAAATTGTTGTCACTTACAAAGGAGAAGAGGTCTGCTGGTGCCAAGTAGGGTGAATGTAGTAGGTGATTGAACTCAACGACACCCTGTTCAATAGAAAATAATAATAATCAGTGCAGAATGGGCAGGTGCATTTACATGCAACAGGAACGAACTACTGTTCTCAAAATTGCGGTCGCGCTCGAGAAATGCACTATAGTAATCTCTTTGTCACTTCAACTTCGAATATGCTATTTATTTTTTGTCTTTCGGGCACAAATTCCTTATGAATTACATCTTGTTCATCGAAAGAAATAATCAGCATGGTTTTGATCCTGGATTTTTGCGAACGAATTTTTTGTATCTTGGTAATAATTTACTATCCACGGCTTGCTCTGGAGTTTCATCTCAGAATCTTACTGAAACGCCCTTGACCGATCAGTGACAATAATGTTGCTAAAATTTGCATTATCGCAGCAATTCTGAACGGGGTTTACGCACGATGCAATTCTTCCCTGTTTTTTTTTCCTATTCATAAGGCTATAAGGGATGAACTTTACGCAAGTCTCCCACATTCTCAAATTTTCATGCAAAATTTGTCTAATCGTCTCCTTATTCCTGTACTCATTTGTCATTATTCGAAAGATTCGGCGATCTTTTACCACAATTTCACGAACTCTTACAACCGAATTTGCATTTTTAATGATCAACAAACGCCCGGTTCTGGCGGCATCTCGAACATCCTTTTTTTTTCATTCATTCAATCATACTACCCCCCCCCCCAAAAAAAACTTTAACCACATATAGCAGAGCTTATTTAACACCTAAATCACCTAGTAATTCTTTTTCAAGTGCGTCTCCGTTACAAAGTTATAGGACTTCAATGTTTTTTACATCAATTCGTTAAACTGTATATAATTTTTTTGTGTTAAACTCATTTGTTTTGGAAAGCTAATAATTCAAGCTTAATTGCTAGTCGAAAAAATGTACAATTAAGCGTGGAACGTGAATTAAATCTGACCCAGAAGCGAAAAGTTGGTTTGTTAAAATACATAAAATTATTAAACCGATTATCAAATTCAAGATTTTCTTAAAACGCCACATTTAACATAAACACACATATAAAATTGCATAAGACATCTCAGGGTTCATTTTATATTAACAACGTGGCTTCCCCAACATAATAGCTTACATACAATTAAGGGCTAAATTATTTAAATACCTGCATAATTATTTCTCATCCGTAAAGGTTCTAAAATGTACTATACTGCAAAATAGTTCAAATATCTTATAAGTAGATATCCGCAGGAATCTGACCTTGACATGCTTCAGTCATCTATGATCACCTGAGTCAACTATGTCGGAATACAACGACAGTAAAATTTATCAAAAGTTAAATGTCGAAATATAAGTTCAAACACATGATGAAATCGAAGCCATGGCACTCCAAATGGATCGAGAACTTGAAATTCAAAACAGGTAAGAAAGAAATTCACTTAATTTTATAATTCAGGAACCCCATTTAAACTTACTTAAAAATTAACTTTTAAGGAATATCGTAGATAAATTAAACATAATCTTCAACTTGAACACCACGTAAGATTTATTAATAAAAATAACTTTAAAACAAGTTTAAAATTGAACGAAAATTAAATCTTGGTTACAAATAAAAATTATAGCACTTAACATCACATTTTGATTATTAAAATTAATATAACTCCGCTCCTCTAAATTCAAAATCGACCTAATCGACTTAAATTTAACACTCGGAGTGACAAGACAATAAGTCCTCTCCGTTTGATAACTTTTGCAGCACTGAATTCTTTAAAATCTGAAATTCGTACCTCAAATTTGAAAATGCACCAATCAAAAGCTTGGAAATAAAACCCCTTTCAAAAACTCCTTAGCAACTAAATCAAAAATAGCTCTTACAGCCTAAATAACTAATTATTTCTAAAAACTAAATTCATAACAGAATCTATGAAAAATTAGCTACATTTTGATACCAAAATTATTAAGATTTAAAACACTTTTATAAACATGTGTTTGAAATTCAAATATAAACAAAAATT